>MPNV01000963.1:23797-55710 GCA_013376435.1 Cyclocybe cylindracea
GGCCCGCCCCTTATAGTGCCCGGCCCGGCCTGGCCTTTAGGAGGTCGAGGCCAGAGAAGTTGTCCACCCGCCTGAGGGCCAGGTCGGGCCAGCAAGAATAGTTGAGGGCCGCCCTGACCCGGACCTCAGACAGTGCTAGAAGGTTGTGGAGGGTCTATGACAAGGAGCTGATCTCTTGAGTTTCTGGGAGCATATGGTGCATACTTTCTCTTGGCTGTATTTTGCTGATTTATACGCCATAGTGCCTTGTGCACCGCATATCCTGGGCCGTTGAGTGTGTTGGTGATGGGATAACGCCATGCATCCACATGGCTTTGAGATACTCGAGCTTGCTGACCGTTTTGGCGTTCGTAATTGGCATCTTCCCCCTTATTCACTGGACCTCAATCCTATTGGAGGCGTTTGCAAGTAAGGCTTCATTTGTATACCACAGATCTTCTTTCTAGTAACACAACAGACATCATGTTTGATTTGCTACAGGCTTTTGAACAACGTCACAGATATTGATGCAAAGAGATACTTTATTCATTCAGGGTATTTCTAGTTCAATCATGCAGTTAAATGGCTTGGAAATGGCATGCAAAGCGTCAATTAGACAAGTAATAGGCATATCTGGATGAGGGAGCAGCAAAACAGAGACAAGAGCGTGCGCAACCAGAGGGGACAATCAAGCGCGGAGAACAAGAAGATATCAAAGATTTTATAGAGGGAGGGTGCACCACCGACAGCAATGGCATACTGAATGCTGGCTTCTCCCTTCCGATTGTCCAGTCACTATCAATACATTGAAATGAGAGTAGCAGAGCTGGTTCAGGTCGAGGTATCCCATGTTCCGAGAAGCGGAACGTAAAGGCAGCATCATGTGATGGGCCAGCACAAAAGTCGGCAAGCTTGAAGTGATCTCCTTTGGCTATGAGATGTAGTCTTCGGAACAGAGCGCGAGCTTCAGGTATGCGCGTGCATAAAGCAGGACGGCCAAGGTAGATGCATGGCGCACACTTCTCGAAGGCACCTGCAGGAGTGCATAAAGTGGAAAGTAGTCATTGATGAGGCAAGCCTGGTTTGAACGCCAAATGCAATTGCAGCGGGCGAGGCCAAAGCTTTGACCCTTACCCACACGGTCAGATGAAAGCACAGCATCTAGCACAAAAGCTGTGGTTTCGGGATACCAGGCCTATCCACTGTCAACGGTGTCACACCCGTTGACTATTCATGAATGAGCAACAAATGACAAGGATGGTCACGAGCAGGCATACAATTGCTGCGCCCCAGGTGTTGAAGTGTGTGTGGCTCAGTGGAAGTGCATCTTCTCATCTGGTGCAAAACAGTGCGACTTGGCCACAAGACCCTATCATTGCATTGCCGTGCCACGAGAGCACCGCATCTCACGTGTTTCAGCACCTGTTACCCGGGGATTGGAGGGGTCTGCTAACACCCCTGATATATGCATCATTCTCGAGCGAGGGAGAAGAATGGAATAGACAAACCTTCTATCTTTTTCCCATCTTTGCCCTTCTTCTTTTTCTCTCCTACCGCTTGCGTCGCTGCTGACTCGACCTCTTTGTTTCTCTTCATTGTCAGGCAGTCTTTGAAGAGGAGTTCAGCAGCATACCTATGGAATGGGAGCTCACCTGTCGTGGAAAGAACTAGGCCAATGTATTCAGAGCAACTAGGGTCTTATCTTCGATGGCACACCCAACCATGAACTGTATTCCACTTCGTCATCGAGATGAGTGGGCTCGTAGTGGACACGACGGGACAGTGAAGGGTCGTGTAATCATCAAACAGATCATGTCTGCAGCTTCAAGACAGAGTCGATCTTCACAAGGGACCTTCCGATTTCCACACGTCACTTTCGAGCCGTCTTGGTGAGCGAGATTAGAACTTGCTTGTATCACCATGCTTCTTCACCTCCTCTCATCTGCTCAGGGAGGAGTTGGACCATGTATCCGATGGGAGGCGACCCTAATCTCCCAGGGCAACACGTTGAGCTGAGGGAAGGGATATGAATGTGCCAGTGGGCAGTATCCAGACATACTTTTCTTTCCCGGTCCTGGCTGCTTTGGGGAGGTTCAAGCGTGCGGAGAAGGGCTGTCTCGTCAAGGTATAGCCATACCTGTCCAAGACCTCGTTCAATGGTGCCTTCGTGCACGGGTCCCCATCTGCAGGAGCGGAGAGGGCAAAGAAGTGCGTGGGTGATGTTCGAGCATGCCGTTGGTTCTCGGTCGAAATCCCTAATTTCTTCCCAAACTTCATCAGGAAAACGACTTTGCTCCTGCACTACCCTGAGGGATCCTCTGAGGGCCCTGGGAGATCCAGAACGGATGCAGAGATCCCAGACGTCTTTAAAGGCAGACCCGCGTGGCTTGGTTTTTTATCAGAGCCCTCGAGACCTCTTAGAGACTATCGTCATCCCACCGCTTCGTTGCTGCCCTCGATGCGCAATCTCGACACTTCAATTACCCTGATACACCCCCCTTGCCTTGGTTCTATCGACTTGAAGGTCTGATGGAGAGAGGGCTGGAGGAAATGATTATATTGGCCATCGAGGTGCGTCATCAGTATACAGTCCCTCGAGTCTTTTCTACCCTCAATCGTTGCGGCTAGTATTCGGAATGATATCTCCTCAGTGGTCTAGCTACGCCTTCGCGTTTATTTCCTTTCCAGATAGGCATTGTCCTCATCCTTTCCTTCTCTCCCTTCCTTCCCATAACCGCACATCTCCCATGGGAGCTCGCTCTCCAAACCTTGTCCAGGCTATGCCTGGCGCCCCTCTCCATCCTGCACGGTATCCTATCGTGTGCGAATGTCCGATGAGACCATCCTGACCCCTCTCGGAGACAAGGCGGATGGCCGGTAGCTAGTGTATCGAGGAGAGCGAGCATATGGGAGGGTGCGTTAACACGGCCCCTGAGGCGGGATAATGATGGTTTTAATAGCCCAGGTGCGTCGTGAAGCGATTCCTTGTTTCCTTTCCGCTTATTCAACCACTGCCGCTGGCACTTTGATAGGCCGTTCATTGCATCAATCTTGCTGATCTTGCATCTTCCCCGATAGGTGTCATCCTCTTCCCTCCCTTCCTATAACCGCACACCTCCCGTGGGAGCTCGGTCTCCGAACGCTGTTAGGCTACGCCTACCGCCGCCCCACTTCGTCCTGAATGATATCCACTCGTGTACGAATGTCCGATGAGACCATCCTGACCCCTCTCGGAGACGAGGCGGACGGCTGATATCTAGCGTGTCGAGGAGAGCGCGCATATCTATGGGAGGTATTGCTGGGCTGTATCCACATTTCAATGTGTCTCTCCTCGTCTTTACGGATGCGTACCTATCTCCCCTTCATCCCTGTCCCTCGTCCATGTCATCACGAGGTTCTCATGCCATCGCGAGGTTCTCCTGTCAGTGCATACTCAGTTCGCCTGCCCTCCTGCGTGATGTACAATCATGCACTTGATCTTGATATAGATATAAAGGACCAGACAAACTAACGACCATGCTTCCGAGAGCGTTCCTCGCGAAGCTGGTGGCGTTCGTGATATTCGCTCATCTTTGTTTCCTTTTTCCTCGCTCGCTTGTTTCTCTCCTTCTTCCGTCTTCCACTTTCCTCTTCCCCTCCGATTACATGTCATCATCTCCCATCGGTCTGGTTATCCTCCAGCCCCACTCCGTCGCTTTACGCCCATCTCATGACTTGCACGACCACGATTGGCTCGTGCGGGTTGTCTCAAGCGTGCGTCTCTCCCGCTTAATGATGGATGGGCTTTGGAATGCGCAGGAATGACTGGGTCATGGAGGATTCTTGATCGTTGGAAGAGCCGACCAGCGCTGCTTTTGCACGTACCTCTCCTTTTTCTCGTGCCTCCTCCATTCCTTTCTATCCTCGCATCCCCGAGGATATCCTGTCAAGAATATATGGTGTATGGACATTTTTATGTCTGCCTGATTGTGGAAGCTTGCGTGAATTTTTGGGAGTGTTACACTACTTCTCCGCGGCTATGGAGTCTTCTACGAGCCATTGTTTGCCTCTCTTGCGATCTCTGAGCTTGGACGCATACGCCTTTCTATTCTAGAGACCCTTGCTATGTCCAGCCCAGGAAGAGTACCATATCGAATATTGGCTCCCTTCTGGAACATTAGATTGGGTCGATACACTCGTGTTGGAGAACTCGAAATAATTCAAGTGATTGTTAGTATTCGGCCTCAGATGCATATATGGCCCACTGCGCGTTTCGCTGGCTAATCTAACTCGTACTGAAATGAACTGAGCGGCGCGGTCCACCCTTCCGCGCTCTGCATTTAAATCGCCTCTAATGTTATGTCGCAAAATGATTATGCCATTGGCGTGCGAGCAATGGGTGTGGCACCACATGGAAGAGAGCGCAGGAAAAAATAAAAGGAGAGGAGGAATGGAACGAAGGGAGGAGGAAGAAGAGAAAAGGCAACTCGAAACACGAAATAGAAAAGAGAAGGTTGACGAAGAACGTGGGCTGAGGACAAAGTCTCATCTCGCATACCTCTTCCCCCACCTAAATGGAAGGGAGACGACAGATCCCTAGTCGGGAAAGACAGAGTCGTCCTGAAAGGGCAGATATTCTGGTGCTCGGAGATGCCATGCGGGAACCTTCTCTTGTGGAAGAAGGTTAGACATGGCTGGCCCACTACTTAGAGGCCGCCCGGGTAAGAGAATGGACGGGGTGCGCGCGATGAGAAACGGCGGGCCCAGTGCGGAAGGATAAATCGACGTACGGAACTGAATGATTGAGGAAAGGGATATGTGGATACTCACCGTCGGAAGAAAATAATGAGTTTTCCATGCCCCAGCGGCACGAAACGACAAAAGTGAGAGTGGGAGATGCAGCGAACGAACATTAAACACGAATCTTAGCTCTAGGGTACCTCTGCGACGAATTACGGATCCAAGGTCCTCTTCAACGGCGCACGGGGAGGAACGTCTTGACAGAATGGGACAGAATATATTTCATACATACGGAGGAAGGAAGCTGCACCAAGACAGCAGTCCAGACCGGGGGCCATCGTTCGGTGTCCTTCCTCCCTCGTTCGCACCGCGGGTCTAAGGTATGTGAAATTGTGAATATTCCAGTAACCATTAGGTAACGTCGCATTGGGGATTGTCCGAGAGGCAAGACAATGGAAAGGAAGGAAGTGAGGAGGAGCGGTGACGCAATGCTTTCAGGGCGCATATATTCGCTATCTTGCATGTGGAAGGCACCAGATTCTATGAGAATGCTCAAGCACCCGAGGAGCAAGTGTGAAATGGTAAACCGATCTCCTCATGCCCATGTTGAGACAAGAAATTCGAGAAGGAGATATCCCTGCTCCAATGACATCGGCGAGTAGCCCTCCACACCTAAACTATTTGTTCAGCGATCACCTTCACCAATCGCGATCCCGAAGCGAACGTTTGAGTCGCCGCTCAGAAATGGCAAATGGTAAGTAATGGCTGGGTGTGGAGGAGAATTCGGCGATATTCAAGGGAAGGATGCAAGCGGAAACACAAAAAATAGAAGAGAACGAATATGAATAATATGTGGCCAGAACATTCGTTCTGCATGAAAGGTGAGGAAATGCTGCCCGTCTCGTTTGGCTCTCCTCTAAGGCGAAGATGGAGACTCCGGAGTCGTTGTACACATGTATATGTCGCACAGGGATTAGAGGGCGAGAAGGACGGCTGTATAAACCCTGAATAGACGACCCCAAGAGGGGAAGGGGGCGCATACAGCGAGCAGAGAGCAAAGGGGCGATCGCAATGGGTGAAGACATGCGGCCAGTCGACGTCTGCTAGGAATCGCCGATGAAGGGCCTTCTGCCCCAGAGATCTTACGCAAATGGGAAGTGAACAGAAAATATAGAGAAGAGCGCAAAGAGCACGTCGAGCTGAGCAGCAGAAAATGAAGAGAAGAGGGAATGGAATCGGATCCAACGAAGATCCAACGAGCATTTTGCCAGGCCGGTCCATCACAACACGTCTCAACATGCCCTGAACACTATGCGTAGAGAGTGTCGGGCAGTGTACCCGTGCGTCATTCGGAGAATGAGCACAGGCCGCCTGGGTCGGCGGAGACGGGTGGATAGACACGGCCTAGAGGGCGCTCGTTGTACTCCTGGATGGAATGGGCGTTTGATTTATGAGACGCGAACATGGTGCGTCCTAGAAGGGATGCTCGGAGTCGAAGGCAGGTGGGAACATGCACCTCGATGTATAATAGCGAAGTTTGTGGATACAAGTTGGCGGTAACACTGGCGTTGGGGTGTGAGGAGACGAGACGAAGCTTTGTATAGGAAGCGCACCTGAGCCTGTCGTGCCAATAACAACCTCTGCCCATCGATATCCATGACCATATTCCTTACAGAAGCTCGGTGGTAATGGTGGCTGAAATGAGCGGGAAACGAGACGATTTTGGTTCTCGTCGGAGAGAGGACGCTATTGAACATCGTGGTGCGAAGGGAAGGAAGCATTGGCACAGCCACGACGTTAGCGTTGCGTCATCATGAAGTTCGGACCGCATTAACCGTTATTTGGAGTTGCCAAACAACAACCTCAACCGTCGCTCGTCTCTTCTCTCGCCCACCTCTCGCGTCTCCCTTTCTGCGGACTGGCTCATCCCCAGAGTTCCGTCAGCAACTCATGGTGCGTCAAGTTCACTCGTTCTCCTGGCACCTCAACCAGCAGTACGCTACTCGGTTCGATCTGCTTCAAAGGATTGATGGGAGGTCTAGGAGGAGTTTCGATAGTGATCAGCAGGTCATCGAGGTGCGTCCGAGTCATCCATTTATTCCATTTGGTGGGCTCAATAACTGCTGTTGGCACCGCAATCTCTTCAGTCTCCCCGGCCTCGTCATTCTGTCCTACCATTGCAAGGCGATTATTCACCACCCTATATGCTTTGATGCTCTCGCTTCATCCACCTTCCCTCGCCTGGCCCTCACCGCAAGCCTCTCCTCCACAGCCAGTGCGGTCTTCCCTTCTCACTTGCTCCTGGACGATCGCCGTCGATCTCCGAGACAAGGCGAACGGTGATCATGGTAGCCACACCTACAGGCTCTTGGAGAAACGCCGCTCCCGTGTCAAGTGCATGGCGAGGCGCGTCCGTCATCCCTCCCCATCATCGACGTCCCTTGTGTCCACTCGCGTCTTCCTTCCTTCGAATCCTTGCTCGTACCATCCGCCTCACCTCCTCTCTCTTTCCCTTGATCACCAGCGCATGCCCTCGATCCGCCCCCCTCCCTCCTTCCCCTCCCTCGGCCCCTTCCTCCCACTAGACTCTCCTCCACCCTTAGCATCGGATTCCGTTCACATTTCCTCTCGTATGATTGGACATCATGCGAGAACGTCTTTCGGAATCTCATCATGGATCTCAAAGGACATTCATGCACTATTTTCACCCCAGAATGCAGGAAGCCTAAAAGTATTGTTCGCGGACTTTGACAGTCCAGCCCATCGCAGATGGCTATTCAAGTGTTGGAGACGGCGCTTTGACAATCCTGACGTTCTCTTAGTTCCACAGTTCACATAAATAGGTCGCCATGAGGACACCCTTACGCCTTTCGACGAACGGGATGAAGGGAGATGTAAAGTCTAGACGTAGGAGGAGGAGCCTGCTCTCAAGGCGCTGGCGCCCAGCGTTCCTCTGGGAATTTGGGATGGGAACAGCATGAACGAAACGAAATGAAGAGTCATAAAAGAAATTATCGAGAAGAGGGATTGGGATTGTGCATGAATGCACAAAATTCGAAACACATTCTCCATGAGGATGAGCCTCCATCACCCAGACCTGTGAAAAGCTAAACAATGTCCATCGATCACCAGGCGAGATAAGACGCCCCCAGCGACAAGCTGCACGACCCACATAGATCGTGCAAGCTATGAAACAGACGTGAAGCATCGGATTGGGTGTGGAGGAATGTCCTCCAGATGATGGGGCGACAAGTGGTGAAGCGGGAGGGAAACACAAACACGAGACGTGGAATGGACGAACGATGCAGCGGTCAAGGAAAGGGAACATGCAGAGAGGATGAAAGCACAACGACGTAAAAGTATGAGTGCACTTCACGATCCCATCTGACACCAGACGCTCTTTCCTCCACGACCCGGATAAACAATTTTTATCATTCGCCCCTTCTCCTAGATGTGAGAGCTTTGCAGATTATCCCACACGACTTAATGTCGTCCGGGAGGAGGTGTGAGTGTATTCCCCAGCCGGGCATGGAGGAGAGGCTTCCGAGAAGAGGTGAGGCGAGAGAAGTGGAGGTGGAAGCGAGACAATGGGACAGTGATGGCCGATCTGAGAAGCAAACGGATGGGATAGATGCAGAGGAAGATCAAAGGAGAGAGAACATACATAAGCTAGCAGAGGCTCATCAGGGACGGAAACGTGGCAGATATGTGTAATGACGCACCGAGGGTGTCAAGGCAATCCTCGGCGAGAGGACTGATAGCTGACATCGAGCCCCCACACATCATCCACGTCTCTGGCTCATCCGTCTTTGTCCTGGCTCGCAGGCGGCAGGTGACAAGAGCGAACGAACATGCACGGAGAAACAGAAAGACCGCGATATGGGAGGATGATAGATCTCAGACCTTGATGCAGGGTTCGAGCGCTCGGGCAGATGCTAGCACGATGAAAGAAACCGCGACGAAGTCACAAAGATGAAGAAAGGGCACAGAGGACGTATGGATGTGCCCTCGCGATCCATCATGCAAGGCCTATGCTCTCCTCCACTACCAAGCGCGTAAGGTCCAGATTTTGAACCGTTCGCTGCATCCTTCCAGATGCATTGTGATATCTCTTGACTTTCCAACATGAGCAAAGATCGTGCAGGAGAAACATGCGAGCAGAGTCCAAGGCTGGGTAGGAGCACCTTATGCGGCGTGGCGGATGACGAGAGGAGGAAAGAACGGGGTGATGAGAAAATGGCATTTGAGGCAGATCAGTAGGGAAGACGGCGAACGGATGGGCGAGGGAGGGAGAGACATTAAGATTGAATGAAAGCATCTGAGCCAGCGGAAGATCATGAGGGAGGAGAATGAGACAAACATGAGTGATAACGCACCCGGGTGATCAATGTGATCCGCTCTTCCCCGACATTTCAATTCTCCTCTTCAAGTTCATCATTCCTTCCCTCAAAGGCGAGTGATGTGGTGTAACAGTACATCCTCCTTGTGGTGGAAAGCAGAACGAGAAAACCGTAGTGCTCCGGCTCCTACACATTTAAGTGGACGGAAGAGCCTGTCACGTTTTCAGTGAATGTGCTTCTCCGGTCCACGAAGATCAAGCTTGAGCTCCACGGTTTGTTCATCCAGCCGGAGCATAGAAGGGTAAGAATGAGAGCAGTAGGGGTGGAGGAGACTGGTTAAGAACGAGGACTCGAAGTAAATTTAAAATCCAAAGCAGCATGTAAGAATCAGACCGTCATGGCGGGGGTGGTTAAGGGCGAGCTGGGAGGAGGGATGGCAAAGATCGATCGATGACAAAGGTGTTTGACAACGGGCCTGAGAGTCATCATCAGCAATCACGGTCCGCACTTTGCCGAAGCCAGATACGAGAATCTTTCTCCACCCTCTCAAGCGTCCCCCATACATCTTCCATTTGGGTGCCGGTGGAGCTTCTCACATCTATCTGTGCATGGCGTCGACCTGTGTAGCATAGACTCGGATAAACGATGTGGGTGCAGGGGCCTAGTCTCGCGGCGTTTGTGGAAGGTGTTTCTCTAAGCGCGAATTGAGAGGAATTGTCAAGAAGAAAAGGATTGAATCGAAAGGGCCCTCTGTATATAGAGGAAGGAAAGTACAAGGGAAGAGGCAACGAGTGCACCACAAAGGAACACTCAGAAGCACAACGTGCGCAGACCTACGATCAGCAAATGACTTAAATTGCACATGATGTGGGAGGACAGTCCTACGTCCCCCGACCAAGACTCAAACCATCGCATTCGAATGTCCTCCTGCCACCAAGGAAGATCGTGTATGTTATGAGACAGAAGTAGAGCGGGGGACCGGGTTGGAGAGGGGTAGAGAGCCTTGGGATGCGGTTGGGCTAAGCAGGCAGATGCCCAGGCATGATGAACTTGGGGCGGCAAATTGAAGAAGATAGGAGAGGGGATTCGGAGGAAGTACAGGTATGAAACGAGACTTGTTCACCCGGCCTCCCCACGTGCCCGCTTTCCCCCACTACCCAGCGACTCAAGGAACACGTAGACCACTCGCTGTGTTATTCGAGACCAATGATGAGATAACAAACTTTCTCATACCATTTCCGGAGATGGTGCGAGAGCAATGTGAGTGGTATCCGACGCTGGGCGTGGAGGAGAGGATCGGAGTGGGAGATAGGGAGGTAATAAGAAGGATGGAAGGGAAGGACTGATCGTATATGATGGTGACGGAGAGAAACAGAGAGGAAGGTGCACCAGGATCAGAGAAATATGGAATGTAGGCGGGGAGGACAAGCAAAGTGGGAAGAAGAGAGCGAGTGAAAACGGTGGGTGAGGATGAAATTCGCATGAGGAGATGCCTCGCCATAAACTTGACACCAGGTCGTCGGGCATTCCTCCACGACCGAGTATGAGAAGTCGATCACTACCATTCAGCATTCCCCAGAGATCCGTAACGACAACGCAGGAGCAAGCAAAAAGGAAAGGCCATACTGTATGTGGAGGAGAGTCCGTCTAACGAGACGTAAGCAGGGGGAAACGGGGACAGCAAGAGGAGCGAGACCATGGGGGGACCGACGCATAGAAGGTCGGTGAAAGGAGGGTCGGGTGGGGGGAAATGAGGAGACTGGGGTGATTGAAGAAGATTCGTGGTAGTTGGTCGCAACGTTGACCCCATTGGCAACGAAAAAGATGAAGACGACACCCTGCCGCCATCGTTTCGCGAAGGCCCAGGAGGCCACGTCTACAACAACAAAGATAAAGCTTCGATTGCGTGTAGACTTCACGGCCGCTGAGACTCTGGTGGTGGAGATTGTTTTGCGGTCGTCAAGTCGTTTCAACATGCCGAGGGGTAGAATCTATGGCGGTCGTGTTGATATCGGTGGAATTCGGGCGTCCAAGAAACGCTTTAGGTTGATGATCGTTGTTCGTGGTGCGAGTAGATTGTGGGACGGCGTCGTAATGGGAATGTTTCCGTGGTACGTCGTTGTCGTGTGTTTCAGTGTGAGCTCCTCTTCACTCTTCTTGTTCGTTTTTTCGTTCATCTACACGTCGAGACAGGGGGTATTCCGTCAACACCTTTGTCTCCATAGCCATAGTACGTACTTAGTTCATCTTCCAATCCAGTTCACATCGCTCCTAACTCCTCGATGCCAATCGTTGTCTCAGTATTGGTGTGTCCTCGACTGTTGTCCAACTATGCGGAGGTAGGGAGCAGAATGAGGAAGTAATAGTTTTGCTATGAAGAGGTCGTGACGGCGACTCAGGCACTAGGAAAATATCGAGCTCGGAGGAGGTGCCAGAGAGCGAGTTGAGTTGGAGCCGAGGAGGATGATGGATGGAGAGAGATGAGATGGGGGAACACCGTCCAAGAGACTAGGTGGATCAGAGCGGCACATGGCGGGGGTTTTGAAGCAGTATCAGCGAGAACGGAGTTGCAGAGCAGTATAGCGTGGTCAACAGTACAGAAAGGTGTGGTGAGAACGATGAAAGAACGACGCAGCTTCGAAGCCAACGAGAAGTCAGTTGTTTGGCGAAATCCCCAGGACCAAGCAACCGTAATCTAAGCTCCAGCCTTGGTTCGTGCGCTCAGCACCTTCCCTTTGCCACTTCTGCCCTCACCCCGACAACGCCTGCGTAAAGTGACCGTCGACCCATACCATGCTCAATCTTTGCCAAACTCCTCACAAACACTCCACTTGGCGTATCCGACTTCGAGGAGTGTCGCATGGAGTCGCGTCGATACAAATTAATTTGGGCTCAGGTGCGTTCGTCAGTGCCATCTGTCACCTCTCTCGACTGACCTCATAAATTTGGAGTATGCCACTCATTTGAAGGAGGTGCATAGGCTCTACCTTCCTCGCCATCTCCGTGTCTACAGCCCCACCTGTGGTGCCCACACCCGACTACCGTTTTGTGCGAGCGTTGCCAATGCAAGTTCCTAGAATTGCACAGGCATCCAGTGTGGGAGTTCTCCTCTGTCTTTGCACAGGTCGTACGGGTTCGCGAGATTTGCCTTCGAGGCTCGCTCATTGGACGCGGAGTGTAAGTGACACCATCGTCCTCCAGGAACCCTCTTTCTCTCCCAGTCCTTTCTTTTCAAGTCGTCTCTATCATCTCTTTTTAACTTTCTGCTCCTCCCGTATCTTGCCTCCCACACGCAGCAACGCTTGCGCTCGCTGTTATCGGTTATCAATTGTTCCCTGCACCACACCCGCTTTCATGCACGGCACAGGGCATCCTTGGACGCAGACCTCTCTGCGCATCGATGCAGGTTTCTCAAAACTTCTGTGAGGTTATTGGGTTGTGGAATTGCAGTGCGATCTACGAGGCCGCGGTAGGCGATCATCGCCGCTCTGCTTCTCCTGCGCAATATCGATGTGCATAGTCTTTCAATATTTAATCGTGGCTCTCACCTGTGCCGAACCTCCCAGTTCCCATACGCTGAGCAGCACGCTCCTCGATGGCCACCTTTCGTCAGTTTACCCCTCGTCTTATTTCTGCGAGCGGATGTCATGATTCTCTCTGAGTCGACGAATGGTCAACATGTTGATGAGAACTGGTCTTGGAGGACAGAAATGTGCAGGTCCGATCAATCAAAACGCCCTGTTCAAAGTCTGAATCGAGTCTCCCACCCTCGAATATTTTCATTTCTCCTTCTGGCCACATGTTGAGGCTCTTGGAGGTGAGCAATGTTTAGACCCGGATATCAACACCAAGATTACGCTGTCTATTCTGTAACATTGCCCACAATGTGCTGTAAAGTACTTGTATTTCTTGCGTCCACTTTCCATGACGTACCGACGTACCAATTCAAAGGAATATGGGCCCGAATAAAGCCGTCTCCCATGAGTCCACTACTCTGGAGGTGGGGTGAGAGTCACACCCAAGGACGATTAGCAGATACGGAAGGACACAGAAAAGTAGGACATGGAGGAGAGAGGATCAAGAAATGCGGCATTAGCACACTCGGGGAGGTGGGGAGGCGAGGAAATGGAGTGACATTGCATGCAAATAATACCACAACATGAAGATGGAATGAAAGAGAGTTGCAAATGATGATGTTGCAAAGTGACCGGATAACGGGGCAGGCACGACTCAAAGAATAGGACCTCCACGCGAAATCTGAGCAACATCCTTCGCGTTCGTTATATTGTGTGATCATTCTTATGTTACATACAGCGTGTATCGAGAGATAGAGACGATCAATGAAGGAAGAGGGGAGATATGCAGCGAGGGCCAGTAGATTGCGGGCAAACGGACGGCGTTAGGACCGAACGAACGGAAAGCCGGTAAGGGAAGATTTAAAGATAACTGCCCAGAATCTAAATGACGATGAGGGAGGAAGGCGATTAGCTGCAAAGCACATTGACGATAGAGTAAGTAATGATGAACAAACGAGATTAGGATTCGAAAAGTGAATAAAAACGTACCAGACCACGGAAGGCTGAGTAAACCGCCATCAGATACGATTTTCTCACACAAAATTCCGCTCATCCAACGCGGCCTGGCACGTATGTAGACCAGTGGAATACCGAGAAGATTTGAAGCTGTAAAGCCAAAGAAGGGAAAGGGGGAAAGGGTACGCCTCATGTGGCCATCAGCGGTGGTTGCTCCCCTCCATCATCCTACACCTTGAATATCGTGCTACAAAGTATCCAGCATGGAAGGCACGCGTGGACCGGCTATGACAGGAAAACGAGGTATGACGAGGTGTGGAGGGGGTCCAGCACTAGCGAGGGCTCCGCTCTGAGGAAGTGTCACGGAAGGTACGAAGGACAGAAGGGGCTGGTCTCGCACTGCAATGAGGATCCAGACACCAAAAGGACGAACAAGGAACTGGGAGCCGGCGTTTCAAAGCGTGTAGTACGTGCCCAAGCGCTTGTAGTTCGGATTTTCTAGGAGACTTGCAAGGATAAATAGATTAGAGAGAGAACGGGGACGACTTCGCCTAGGAAGATCCTCCACTGCCGCCTTTCAATGAAGGCCACTACCGTTCGCACACCGCTGAGACGAAGTGGTTCTATTCATCTCTAGCAGGATGCCCCGCGGGATCGATCGCAGGATCGTGCGAAGGGGATAGTCCCAGATTACGGCACGGAGGAGTGTCCTGGGGTGGGAAAGACGTCTGATAAACAGATCAAGAAGGAGGGCGCTGTTCTGCGGAATATGAACCACCATCCGTCGAAGCCCTCCGATCTCCGTCGTCCCAGGAGCACAATCTACGGCGCTACTGTTCGTCGCCCGATGAGACGGGCGATGTCATCCTAGAAGAACTGGACAGATAGATGAATGTGTATCGCGCATATGAGACGACAAGGACATAAATCCGTTGCGGGCAAGAGGGAACGAGGAAGGAGAGTAAACGGAGGAAGGGAGAGGCCGCCATTAGAGAGGTTCAAAGGAAGAGGATCGCACTCACGCAAGAGCACGATCCGACGGGTTCAACCGCAGGTGTATTCAAGTTGAGGTGTCCAATAGATGAGTAGGCTGGTAGGATCGTGTGTGAGGCATATCTTGAGAGCGTAGAGGAAGCACAGGAGGTGCTTGTGATGGGGTAGGGTGAATTAACGCGGTGAAGGGGACGTTCGATCAGCTGAGATTGATGTTGCTGGTGCGGGAAGGGAGGGGGGAGAAAGGCTAGGCAATGGTCGATGACTGGTAGGAATGCGTATTCAACCACTTTCTCATTCGATAGGTCACTCACAGATCAGCCCAAGGCATTTCCGCTCAGACCACTCGAGCATTGAAGAACATGACGGAAGCTAGGTCCCGAAGTTGGGCTTTGTTCCATGCGCATGTTCATGACCGCCGTGAATGTGAGCGGAGACAAAGGGAGAGTAAGTGTGGCATTATCGCGTTCAGGTTGTGCATAGAGGACCGGTGAGAATATAGTCGAGAATGTTTCTGGGCATCCGACGGTGCAGATGCTGATGAGGATGGTTGTTTGGTTCAATCCCGAGAACCAAGCAACGGCTAATCTAAGCTCATCCTGTTTCCCTTCCCACCACTTCCTTCCTCAAAGTCAATGCTGCCGCGCCAACACCACAGGGCATGGACCACCGACATCACTATTCGAATGGATATCTGCACGGCATTAGATGAGAGCAGTGGGTGTTACTATTATTGTGCTCGTTTCTATGATCCCCGCGTCGGCATACCATTATCAACGATGCCCACATCCCAGCTTCCATCTCGTGTGAGCCTCTTCTACGCACGCGCGACATCGTCGATCTTCCGTCTCAATTCCACGTACATGCCTAGTTCGAGACTTTCCCTGGAAGCTCGTTTGTTGGACGCGGGGGGTGTACCCCATGCATGCTGTCTCTCCTTTCTTCTGAAATTATCTCTAATGAATGATTGTATTTTTGTGCCCTTCTCTGTCCGTCCTCCCATCCGCCGCTCTACACCTCACATACTACACGACAGTTTCACGTTAATACCGAAGAGTTGGTGCTGGAGATTTGGATCACGGACTATGAACGAGGCTTGGCCAATGATGATGAGATGGACGGCTTGTCTTCATTATCTGGGAGGCGTCATTCTTAATCGTACCTGCCCTCTTAAGCTCGTCCTTGCCCCAACTCCTGCTCGTATCCCTGCGATATGCATGTGGAAACGAGTATCCCTTGTTGCTATTTTCACACCCTCCAACCCCGTTCACTGTTATCGAATCTCGATCAACCTGCTAGTTCCCAGAGATGTTTCGAGCAGCTGGGTTTTGGTAGTATCAAGAACCCGGACTGCTGTGTATCCATTCTCCACTCACAGCACCCTAGGTCTCCTCAGCAATCATATCCATGGCACGCTCCTCGGAGCTTTATTCCCAATTCAGACGGGCGTTTCGTCAAGGAGCTCCAGTGCACACTGCATGGAGGCTAATCGATCCACATCCCCGTTGGTCTTGTACGCAATCTCTTTTCTCCATCTATCAATCATTCCTCTCTCCGACGACTGCAACGCTCCTCCATCCCCACGGCTCCACTAGCCGCTCATCATATCCTGCAATAGGCGGTACATCCTATCTCCTGATTGATGAATGGTGGGGAGAGGCAATGATAATGTGAAGGACGAACTGGTGCGAGTCGGTATTGCTGAACGACCTGAAGCGCTGTCTAGATCTTCAGTCTCAAATCTGCCGTGTATTCAACTCTATTTACATATTCGATGTTCAAATTTTTGATAGCGCCCTACTCTGCCTACCATTTGTTCTACTTGCTTTCCGCTCGTAATCAGCAACTTAGAGCCCCACAGCTACAGCTCTTTTCGCGTTTCCGTCAGAACTCGAGCTCGCGTCCTGTTTACGATTCTAGTGGCCAACGAAGTAATCTGACCGTGAATAGGGCGAACATCATCTCCTTAAGAACTTCCCTCGTCGGAACTGCCAAAACGTCGACGCACGGAGGAAAATGAATGGGAAAGAAAGACGTCCAAGCAAAAGAAGGTGTGCACGGGACACTACGTTGGCGTGGGAAGGCAGCCACGGTGGGCAGCCCACCCACGCCAACGAAAGACCACCCTGAGCACCCTCCTCGCTGCGAGCGCGTCCTTCGCGGCGCTGGGGGTAGAAATGCGATTGGATGGGAGGTATGGGGGAGAGACGACCGCGGGATCGTTGACTGGGGACGGGGGAGAGGGGAACGTGAGGACTCACCAGTGTACAGCTGGGTAGAACGTATGGAGAGATGTGTTAGGAATGGCGACAACATGGAACATGGAGTTTAACATACTAGACCCCTGGTAGTTGGGAGTAGATGGAAGGAGAGGTATGGGAGTAAGAGGTCAAGATGCTTAGGCGCTGAAGAAGCCTCCCGGGCTTCTTTTATCTTTGGCCTTATCGCCGACATCGTCTTGTCCACAGCGCCGGCGATACCCGCTGAGATACGAACGAGAGAGGCCGTGCAACAAGGGCAAACGGTTGATTTCACAACTGAGCAAACGGACTGCTGATACTCTAGAGTTCCTATGGAATCTCTCGCAGTGTTCCCGCACGATTGCAGGTCATGCAAGAGGACTCAGAGCGCCGCTGGGGATCTCCTCATCCACACAACGATTTTTCCCCTTGAAGCTCATTGCAGTATGAAGGGCCCAAGATTGACGACACTCCGACCCTCACATAAGGCTTTCCTAACTGTCGACCGGCTGCTTATACACCCATAAGCACCAAATTTCCATGCGCGATGTGAGCATAGGCCAGCAGTGGACACGCTCTTAAACTTTGCAGCAGAAGGGATGGAACTGGGGGGTGTAATAGGCACGGTCGTCCTAGAAGAGCCTTGCTGAGATATCGGTGTCGCAGTCTCGATGCGAAACGAGAGGGAGATAGATAGAGAATCTAAAGAGAATACGAGTCCATGGAAGGCAGTGAGAGAACCAGAACGACGATTCGACTTCCATCGAGCCTCTCCTCCAGTCGGCGGAGAGACGCATGGATGTCCCAATTGGAAGTACCTTCCTCCAGCATCTTCCAGCAGCGAGTGACCGTACGTCATGCCCCTAAGCGGCGTAAGACACCGGGAGGTGAACTGCACTCTCATTGATGATTGTGCAGCCCATGAGACGCACGGCAACGCGGGATGGGTGTGGAGGAGGCTTCTCGAGGCAAAGGGCGATGGTGGCGCGATCGAGTTGGAAATGAAATTGTGCGATGGAACGAGGGAACACGGGGAGAGACGTTAGAGAATTATGATGATGAGAATAGGTGCAACGTGGGCGGGCCTCGCCTACTCTTTGTCGCGAGAGAAAATATCCTCCGCCGCTTGAGCTAGACTCTACCATGACATTCGCCGAGTCCCTGAGATCGACAATGATCCCTCTAAGGACATCCTGCACGATTGGGAACTATGCAGGAGAAAAGGCGAGCGGAAACGTAGCCTGGGCATGGAGGAGATTGTTGCAATTGCAGGAACGATGAGAGAGGGGTGCGGTACGGTAATCGAAGGCACGGTAAGATGGCGATCAGATGGGGTGAGTGAAGGATGCAGATATCGAGAGGTCTGAGGAGATAGGCGTGGTGTTATGGGTTTATAGAAAGAGAGGAAAGTAATGCTCGACGACGCACCGGGTTTACCAACGTCATGCCATCCTCCAAAACCTTCTTCTCTGTCGGCCCTCCGTATCAGTCAAATCGACAGTTGGAGCACCAGTTCAAAAGTGGTGTGTACTTTCACGGGTGAGATACACGCCGATGTGAGAGAAAAACTTCGACGTTGAGTAGCAGAATGAATGAGGGCAAAGACGACGGACATACCGGAGAAGCGTTCCTCCACTCCGGTTTCAAAAGCAGACCATTCGCCTTCCCCTAAACGACACATCTAGGGACGACATCGCATCGTTGGGAACCATGCGGGAGGGTAGGACGAATGGAAGCTGAAACTGGATGTGGAGGACGAGCAGGAGTTGGGGAGTGGACGGGAGGCGGACGGAAGACGACGGCCGTGAAAGGAAGGGCATCGAAGAGCGACGAGGGGCTGGAATGCATGTGGGGGATGTGTCAAGTGGGACATGATCGACGGAATTGGAAGCGTCAGTCACCATCTAAGTTGGCGGAAGATTGTGAGCAGAGAAGGGCACAAGGAATGTTCGGTGATGCACCTCAATTATCGACATAATCCAAGTCTACACCTCTTCTCTCCGCCGTTCCTGCGGCCATCGAGCAGAGCCATATGGGTCTGCGTTTGACGAGGACACCGTTCTCCAGTCCATGGGGGTCAGCAAGGAGCGCTTCTGTTTCCAATAATGCATTCGGCGAGAGATAGACTGGTGGTGACAGTGAGTGGGTCGACGATGTCGGAAGGGAAGAGTGCTGGGTTGTTTGGCGCAGTCGCAGAAACCAAACAGGTCGCATCATCAAAGTCCTTCTTTGGCCCGTGCGCTCGTCTGTTGCCCTCACACCACATCGTTCCTCAACTCCCCACCCTCGAGCAAAGACACCACCATCACAAATTGTTATTTATTCTAAAACTCTGCGATTCTATTCTCAATCTTCGGCCATGGTGTTAGATGGGCTCCCTACTCACATGTGAACGACACCTTAAGCTCGCTTACGTGTGTGTATTCCCGCTCCTGAGCACTTTCAAAGCGCTCTGCGCGACCATCCACGGCATATCACAACTGCACCCCAATCCACGCGAGTATCCTCGAGGCAAAGTGTCTACCCATTCTTCGTGTCTTTGGCGGGTTCCACAATGGCGTACTGCTCGATAACAATGCGTGTTTCCCCCAGTGTAAAAGATCGGGTGGCTCCTTTCCTTTGCCGAGGCTCACTCGCTGGACACGAGATAGAAGTTGTACCCCAGCCGCCTACTACCTGTTCGAGCTTGGCTTGTCAATATTCCTCCATCTGGGTTGCCCAAACTCGACGGTGTCCCTTTTTTACTCAGCGCTGCATACTCTCGTCGAACTTAGCTTGCACCACCAATCCAACGGGGGATCGAAGGGAATCGGTCGTTGTCAGGACTGGAAAGAGCAACAGGAGAACAACCGGGGATTCTTCTGCCCTGCGTATCAATATCACGATGTCGAATCCTTTCTTTCAGTGTTTGGAACCTCTCCTTGTGGTTGATCTTTCCCCTCCACGAACGTCTTGTTCACTCCCTACATCGAGATCCTTTTCTTCATTGCTCTAATCTTCATCTACTCACATTTCTGCTTGTCTTCTATCCGCCACGCGTTCCTCCAGGCCCACTTGACGAATTCCCACTCGTTATACTCTGCAAAAGCGTATGCACTGCCTGTGGATTGACGATTGGTGCTAACGTTCAAATGGTGCCTGGAGGACAAAGATGTCCGGTCGATATCGCGAAAGGGACGTTGTGCTGGCGAATCTACTTGTCTTTGTTGATGAGTGAGGTCTCTGATACGTAACTACGTCGAGTGATGGCTTCCTGTCATGCTTGATGCCCAACCTCCATATTCTGACCGCCTTCTGCTTCCTTGTTTCCTGTTATGCACTGTCTGGTGGATAATGTGCGCTGGCTGCAAACGCGAGCGGCTAGAATCCACCGCAACGTTTTCTCAGGATGCCTTTGTGCTCTCCTTCCTCCAACGCCCATTCACCCATCTCTGCGCTCATTATAAATGCAAGATATTTTCGTCTCCAGCCTTTTTGTTACGGCATAACGCGAAGTTGTAGCTCCTATGTCTTGCGCCGTGCCATCATGTCCGAGCGTCGCCCAACCGGGCCTATCTACCTTACGAGTATTCCATCTCGATGCCCAGTGATAGGTGATAGGGATTCAGGGCGCATCGCGATCGCTGTAGGTAACGGATGCTCAATGATGATGGATGTTCCGGGAAGTGTTGTTCGTACAGCTAGGTTCGGCGGATCATACATATTTTGCGCAGGGTTGGAGGAGTAATGACAGTTCTCCCATGTATAATACTTGTAATAGATAATAGTTCCAAGAGACAAAGGCCCGAGACGATCGTACCTAGTCTTGCCATCCCGGTATGGGAAGAGCGCCTATGATTGAGACGGATTAAATGGAGACATGTACTGCCCGCCCGAAAGAAGGTATGAACTCGAAACCAATTTTTCGCTGCTCGGAGGATGCTAGCTCTCTGTGTGACGTGATTTGCGATGCGACACAAGCAATGACACACTTTTGGGGGTTCGAGTTCTGTTAGATGCCTTGAATCGCATAATTTGGATAGAAAAAGAGCAGGTGTGTAAGGGAGATGTCGCACTGAATACCATCTTCACAATATTCCAACGAAAGACAATGCATGACATATCTTTAACCACAGAAAGTCGGCGCGAGCGAAACCATTGGTGCACACTCAAACCCAGAGAAAACTGCCAACAGCTTTAACGCCTTTACATCCCACTGCCCCTGTGAGCTGCCAGTATGAGGCATAGAGAAGGACGTGGGAAGTTGAGATCAGACGAGCGTGGTGGAGCCTACTCTTGAAGTGTTCGTAGTGTGGATTTATCCGGGGACCGGCAACGAGAAAGGTAGGCAAAAAGAAATGAGAGAGTAGTGGGTTTTATACAAAAGAAACGGATGGAAACGAGAGAATAACACAAACGGAACGAAAAGATTCGCGATAAGGCACAACCCGGGCATCCCGTGAGGACAAATCGTTCACCATCCAGAGGTGTATCGCAATCGCACTCCTGGTGGCAAGCCACACGGGTAGAAGAGATCGTGCAGACTATGAGACGGGGAAACAGAAAAGGACTGGACGTGGAAGAATGTCCTTGGGGCGGGAAGGCGATGCTTGGATGATCGAACGTGGAACAAGTAGGAGGAACGACAGGAAGATGAAGGAAGAGAGAAGTAACGGGCGAAAACGAAGTCTATGGGGCATAGAGGGCCCAGCCTTGCGCCTAGCAATCGATTTTTTCTCCTCCACTAACCAGCGCCGATTACTTCTGTGCCACCGTTCGACTCGTCCCGGAGATCCATTGTGGGATCTCTTCAGACTGCCCCCACGACGGGAGGTCGTTTGAGAGGAAAGACGGGTGTAATATTAGGCCAGGAGTGGAGGGGAATCGTGTGGGATGCATGGGGCGAAAGAAGGAAAGAGGGGGCAAGGCGAAGTGGGTAGTCGAGGCAGATAAGAGGGGGGGTTGTGAACGGGCGGAGAAGAGAGAGGGACCAAGAGAGATCGAAGGGAGCGGCACATACCCGAGCTTTTGGAAGGTATTACTATAAGCACGAAGAGGGAGGAGAAGAACATTCAACGACGCACCTGGGCTGCCCAACGGCGCAACTACACTTCCAGACATCTCCCCTCCACTGATCTGTATACAGCGATCCTCCGTTTCCACTCCGCGATAGTCGAGACCTGAGCGCTGAGCTTTGGATTTCGTAGTTCCAGTGGGAGGTAGGCTGCAGGGTAGAGAGGAGAAGCAGAAGGGAGCGTTGATGGTGAATTGTTTGGCAACATGCTCCAGAGATAATTTCGGTAGATCTCGGCCCATGCATTGCTTGCCTCGGATGCGTTCCTCGCTCTCTCCCTTACTACGTCCTTTCAGGAATCTCCCCAACAACCGTGGCCTTGGCCGCTGAAACATACGCCTCGAAGTTGTCCAGGCTGAGGATACGGGTGGATCGGGTTGTCTCGGAACTCCGTCAGAGGGACACTGGTGCGCCGATGGCTCTAGATCTATCTTTCTCCTCAAACTGATAACATCGCTACAAAGACCCCGTCTCCCAGATTGCTAACTTATCTTGCCCTTGCCTTCTCCTCTAATTTTTGCTCATACTGTGATCCTACTCAACCGAACCGCCTCCTGCGCTCTTCCACGGTACACGTTTCTCAGTGACTGTGTGCCTGCTTCACGCTTCCCGCGTGTGCAGTCCACACCCACCACTCATCGTATCGGACATTGACATTTGTCTTTTGAGGTGCATCAACATGTTATTCTGTCTGAAAGTCTCGCGTAGGAGGCTTTTCGCCCAGTAGAATTTGCGTGCGTGACAATCCACTCCCTACCATACACATCTCCTCGTTCTGGATCTCATCTTTGGGTCGATTGTTTTGTCATCCTGCATTCACATCGCTTATCTGGTTCTTTCTTTCCCCTCCCATTCCCTTCCTTCCACCACTACTGCATTCAGCGCTCTCCTCGCCGCTACACCTATCTGTGTCTCAGCCTTCCGCCTGCCCGCTCGCCCATTACAGCATCCTTCGTTGTGCGTGCTTCCTCCAAAGACGTCACCGCTCGTGTGAGAGTACAACGAGCGGTAAGTGCGTTTGTTGAAGTCCATGTGGGTGTTGTCGCAGGAAAGCAGCCATGATTCAGGGTGGCGGTGGACACCGAGTCTTTTATTTTTCCTTTCCGCGTCTTCTGTTTCTTTGGAGTTACCGTCGGCGCATGGGCAATGGCACATACCTTGCCTCATCTTCATCTTTTCTCTTTTCGTACCATTACATTATGCATCTGCGCGTCGTCAGCATTCCATAACTTCCTCCACTTATGCTGTTATTCTCTCACCTTGACTCGCCCCATCCTCGTATCTCTCGTTACCTTCTACAGCTCCTCCACACCCAAAGTTCTGCACACAACTCGCTGTGTTGACTCACGATTCAGATACGTCCTCCCATTCCTGTTTCCCCGCTGCCGAACCTCTGCGCAGCTCTCCTCTGCATCTGCAGCCTGCCTAGCTCCCCGCTCGTCTCATCTCAAAGAGGACATTGTTCTTCCTACGGGTTGGCGAATGGTAGCGCGTGAGAGGCTCAACAAGATGACAGAGGACCGCAGCCATTGGAAGCGGGGCAGATCAGCGTTAGGTCTCTCTTTCTTTCTTCTGTTCAGGATGCTGTTTGTCGTGCCCCTGTTATTTGATCGCCGTAGTCTATATGCCTTCCTCACTTGTGCCTCCGTGTCGATCCAGGATTCTCCTCCACACCTCAAGCTGGGGCTATTCCCTTCGCACATTCTCGCTCGCGTCAGCGAGACATTGCCATCGAGACGAAAGTGCTCTCTTCGTCTCGGCGGTGTGTGAATGGTAGTGGATTCCCGGACTAGGAGGTAGTGGCGGACGTCCCTAGCCACCCCACGCTGGTCTTGGGTTTGGAGGAGCAGTGTTGCAGGTAAGTACTTTGACGAAGTAATTCAGTGAATCTAGACCAGAGTAATTTGCATTCAGGATACCGTCCCTCGACGCTGAATATTTTGTTGGTCTACCTTTGTTGGAATGCGTTGGTGATGAGTAGAAATGTATTTTATTTCGCATCCATAAATCTATTTTAACAGGTTAATTTTGATACTCGATACACTTCATGAGCGCGAAAGAACGATGCTGATTCGGAATGAATGTTCTTGCAACATCAGAAATCCCAAGCGATACATGCCGACATACGCCGGTGGAAGACTCCCAAAATCTTCCACTCCTGCTTTAGTCCATGAGTTTGTACGAACCACTATCTCTGACGTACATGACGACACCCGCACGCCTTTTGACGAACAGATCGCAGCAGCAATTCGATGTCCAGAATGTGGATGGAGGTATCTTCTCCCAAGGAGCCTCATGAGAAGAAGACGAAACAGAACGAAAGAATGGAAATAAACAAACGGAGATTAAGAAAACAAAGTGCGAAAGGACGTGTGCGAATCCCCTACTCGGATCATATGCCCCGCGAGCATGTTCCTCCATCACCCTACAGCCATCTTTAAGCGTCTATCCATTGCTGAGCGAGATATAACACCCCCAACGAACAGCTGCGCGACCCACGTATGTAGGTCACGCAGACTATGAGACGGACGTGGAGCGGATGAGTGGGATCTGAAAGATGAGGATCAATGTCCAGAATGTTCCGAGAAAAGGAGAACACACAAAGGAAAGAGTGGAGGAGTGCCCTCGGAACAGAGGACGAGGGACGGCGATGGAGCAAGGATAGTACAAAAGAAGTGAGGAAGAGATGAAGGTTGAAATAACAGGCTGGAATGATAAGTAGGAGGGACGCATGGACACACTTCGCTATCCAACCTTCCACTCGGCGCATTTTCCTCCACACCCTAGCTCACAACGGCAATGCTGTAACCATTCGCATCGTCCCCGAGATCGAATTCGAGGTCTCTTTAGACTTTCCCGCACGACTGAATGTCGTTTGGGTGGAGGAGCGAGTGGAGTACGAGGCTGGGTGTGGAGGGGAGGCGTCCGATGAAAGATGGGACGGGGAGGGAGGAACAAATGGGGCCTAGCGAGTCAAATAAGACCGACGAGACGACGATTGGACGAGCAGATAGTCGTGAGTGTGCAAAGAGAAAGAAATGAACGATGACGTATCCGTTTTCAGAACACGAAGAACGATTAAAGGAAGGTTTGAGTGCTCTTACGCACGTATTGGACACTCTGCAAAACCTGAAGATATCAAGGACAGCCGGTGCGTACACAGAGAAGACTCCTCTTTTTCGAACCGATGGCCTATCCCAAAGCTCGACGTGAGCCGTCTTCGTCAGACGGACACGACGACAAACCCGCACACCTAGCAGCGTACAGGGTGATGACACGTGTGGGAAGTAGACATCTGGCAGAATGGAGGAGCCTTGTCCCGCGGTGCTAAGGGCTGGCATCCTCTGGAAATGGGGAATGGGGACCGCACGAAGGTGGAAGATACGAAGAAGCAAAAAGGAACATGAAAATAGTCGCTCGACGGACACGCCGCCTGAGGATGGTCCTCCAACACCCAGACATACAAGGCGGCTAATGCACACGCTCGTCCGTCGCTGAAAGACATGATGTCCGTAGCGACTGACTGCACGACCAATCAGTGAAGATCGCACAGACTATAAGACGGGCGTAGGCAAGGTCTGGGGGTGGGGGAGCTTGTCCTCGGAACGGGGGACGAGTACCTGTCGATCGGGCATGGAAGAAGGTAAATGACACGAGGGCAAAGCAAAGAGGATGAGGGTGTATCGAAGCAGGTGATTGGGGCAGATGAGTGCGGACCTGAATCCTTGGAAGGTAGTAAGCATATGAAGAGAGGGTAAAGGATTGCTCAATGACGCACCTGGGTTCTCCTGCGCTACAATCTCGTCCTCCCAGCCCTCTCTTCGTCGATCTGCATCCAGCGATCCTTCATCGACATCTTCAATCCACGATGAGCGAAAAGCGAGCTGTACAGTTCGTATTTTGAGAGGGCGCCAGGCTGTGGGGTAGAAAGAGAATGAGGGTGCTGTGGAGTGGAGGCTGCAACAACGACGACAAGGTGACAAGTGTTAGGCAATGGACACAGGAGTCATCGTCGGCGACCTCGGCCCAGGCCTTGTTCCCACGTTGCACTTCTTGCTTTTCCCCTCCATAGTCGATGCTTCGGCTCATTCCCTCCATATCCCAAAGCCACAACGTGCCTTCCTCCCTCCATGAACTCTTCAGTACCCCCATAGACTCCCTGAACTCGCCATAAGTCCGATCTCAGCCGATCTCTCTTGGAAAACGACACTTCACGGTGGCCGACACCTGCAGCGCTGCCTTGTCCCTCCACGTCAGATGCTCTGAATTCCTCCATTTGCCACCTCGCTGTCAAATTTGTTCGAATGCGATAGTAAAATGGCGGTTTGTGTGGCTTCGAAAGTGTTGGCGTAGGAGGGTGCCTCAGCCCAGATGTATTCGGCGTTCATCTCAAAACTGAGTGGGGCGTACTGGGGCGGAGGATTTTTCAAGTATACATTGGGCAGTGCTCGTCCGTGGACAATGGATGCTAGGCTCATTCCCGTCACGTCTTGCTCTCTCCCCACCTCCTGTCAACCTCAACGTGAATTTCGTATTTTTCCCCGATCAACTGCTCGTTTCCCCATTCCCAGTTGCCAGTCGATCTTTCACTGCTGTATCTCACGTTCCCATTCAGCGACTCATTCCTGTGTGCTCTCGGAGACGTTGGGCAATGCTATTTGTGTGCGGTATGTAACCCAAGGATGCCTCCATTCCATATGTTCTGCATTCTCCATCTACCAGCCTTTCATTTCCTCGGCGCCCCGTGTGCAGCACTCTCCTCCCTCCATACCTGCCCCTCCGCCATCCCTCTTGTCACATCTTCTGAGAGGACGTGCATTCCCTCTCCAGATTGACAAATGGTCTCAACTGGCAGAAGTGGTTGGGCACGGGGGTTTCGGAAAAAATGCATGCGAGTCGACATCTCTAAATAGACGTTGTCTGTCGGTTCTAACCGACTGTGTATTCTCTGTGCTCGGGAGCGATAGCCCTTGTAGGAGTGACGGCTGCTGGCGAAATACGGCGCAGAAGGTATCTGACGGAGCGTCTAGTCGAGGCTGGCCTAATTTCTTCCTGTGGCATGCTCTCCCGGCTATTTCATTTTCGACTGTTTTAATTCATCTCGTCCGATCCCTTGCTGGGCCTTCTCCGTTCGAGGGTTTAGAGGAGAGAGATGTAGTCATCATGTAGAGTAGGCTTTTCCTACCCCCGGGCACTCGCGAAATTTCCGACTAATCTGCGTCTGCTCCTTCCCGACGTTTAGTTATCGTCCACACTTTGTCGCGTCCTGAAAGCGAACCGATGAAGGGGCTTGGATACACTGGCGTGATTGGCTCAGCCGTTCATGGTTGCTCGCTGTGCTCGGCGAGCGTAGGTCAGCGCGGAACAGGAGCTCTGCTCCGAACTGCTGAGACGGGCCAGGGAGGGGACGTCGAAGTAGACTCTAGCACGGCGAGCTCGGCTCGAGTACTCAGAGGGCAACAAGCCTGATTCAAGACGGCACGAAGGGATGGATCGAGTGGTTAGGGACGTTAGTCCGAACTGGAAAATGAATAGAACGGATGCATTGGTGTGTTCTGGATCATCATCTGTCGCGTAAACGGTTCGTCGATACGGCACGAGAGGTGCATGAGCCGCTCAGATTGGATCCGGGCAGAGGAGCGAGACGAGATATTTGAGTCGAACGGAGGGTGCCGAGGGGGCATGAGGGAATCGTTCTGGTTCGAGTTCCGCATGTTATGGCGTTGCCTACGAGGACCGTCGTCTTCGTGAACGAGAAAGAACAAAGAATATACACCTATAGCCTCGGAGATTGCAAGCCAGGCACATCAGGGTATTATACTCAGAAAGGTACCTAATATATTGGCAGGGCCCCACATCCCACAGTTGGTGCAATGCACCAGGTGGACAGGGGAGTATATTTTACACATGACGCAGGGTGAAATGGGAAGCGGAAGTCCGGAAGCAAGGAATGGCCTACACTCGAGTCATCGACGGGAGACATTTCGCAGGACATGAAGACGAGAAGGGTGATGAAGAAGACATGAAGTAAGCGGAAAGGAAAGAGGGAATATAGAGCATAAAGTATATGTTGCGTACGAACGCTCCAGTTCGAAGTAAGTTGGGCAAGGATGCTCCTCCACGAATCACCTGTAGCTCCTCTATATCTGGAAATCGAAACGGCTGTCTATCACTGAACGAGATACGAAGGAAGCCATGGAGAAGTGAAGCGGAGGGAAAGACGGACGCGTCGGGTGAGGCCTACCTCCTTGAACGTGCTTCCCATCGGGTCCGCTTTCCTCCACTACCCGAAAATGAAATGGACACGACCCGCTCACCATGTCCTGTGAGATCCATAATGAAATCTCGACAGACATTCTCGCATGATCAGAGATCACGCAAGAGGAAATGCGAACTGGATCCAATCCCAGGTGTGAAGGAGAGTCTCGAAGTAGGAGAGGGGAGAAGAGGCTATAGGAATGAGGGAGGATCGAGAGGATCGGTGGCGTACGATGGAGATGGAGACAAGCCGAGAGCAGGGTGCGATGGGATGAGAGATACGGAGCGCAGACGGGAGATACGAGATAGGATGAAGGAAGGGCGAGAGTAGAAGCGATGGATGAGGATGGAAAACCCGAGCAGGCCCTTGTTTGGCGACTCCACCAAAGTCACACAGCGGTGGATCCGGTCCGAACTTCATGATGACGCAACTTCCAATTCGTGGCTGTGCCCATGCTTCTTTTCCCCTCGCACCACAATGTTCACCAGCATCCTCTCTCCCTACGAGAACTCCAATCGTCTCGTTTCACGCTCATTTCACCCACTACTACCACCGAGTGCCTGTAGGGAACATGGATGGGCGGAGGTTGGTGTTGGCGTGACAGTCTCAGGTGCGCTCGCTGTCCAAATCTTCCTTTCTTCTACTCATGGCCCTGCCCCAGTATAATCGCTAACTCGTCCAAATCCTCAGTCCTCGGTATTACGCCTCGAGGTGCGTATCATAATCTGTTTTCGTCTTCGCATCTTCCCGACCGGGCGCACCATGTTCACGTCTCATTAATCGAACACCCTTTCCAACCAGGAGCACAACGAGCACCCTCTAGACCGTGTCTCACACCCGTCTCCGCCGATAAGGGCGGTCAGTGCCCATTCTCCGAATGCTGCACGGGTACACTGCCCAGTACGCTTTACGCATAGTGTTCAGGGCGTGTTGAGACGTGTTGGCCTGGGACTAGCGAAACGCTCGTTGGCTCTTCGGTGGATCTGACTCCATTCCCCCTTCTCTTCGTTTTCTGCGGTTCAGCTCGACGTGCTCTGTGCGTTCTTCTCTAGTTTTTCCGTTCACTTCCCATTAGCGTAAGATCTCTGGGGCAGACAGCCTTTCGACGGCGCCCCAAAGGAGGCACCCACCCGCATTTCTTTACGCCTTGGGGCTGCTTTTCTTGTTCTTGTTTCGATGTATGCGCCCTGTTCCCCTCTTTCGGTCCTCTATTCACGGTTTATATTGGTTTCCTTCCCATCATCTAATCCCTGCGCGACATATACGCGGGTACAACAACTCCGGAGTCTCCATCGTCACCTTCAAGGAGAGACGAACGAGACGAGCAGCATTTCCTCACAGTTTCCGTCGCTGAAAGAAGTTTTGGACGCATATATTCCGTTATTGCTACCTACTCCATTTTTATTCTCATTCCGTTCCATCCTTCTTGTGCCCCTCCCTTGCGCGACGCTGAATTCTCCTCCGCACCCAACCGTTGCCTACCATTCTCCATTTCTGAGTGGTGGTCTCGAATTTTAGCTTCGAAGTCACGATTGGTGGAGGTAGACTCCAGGGAAATAGTTTTGGTGTTGGAGGAACTGCTCACCGATCTACGTGGAGCAGGGTCGTCTCCCCTTTTCCACTTTCCTGTTTGACCCAGACATGAGGAGATTAATTTACCATTTCACACTTGCTCCTCGAAGCTGTGAGAGTGCTCCAGCGTTCTCATAGACTCTGGTGCCCTCCGAGTCCGCATGCGAGATAGTGAATACATGCGCCTTGAAAACTTCGCATGAGTCACTGTTCTTTCTCGCTTCCTTCCGTCTACCTTTCCATCGTCTTTCCTTTCGAACAATCCTCAGTGTGACGTTACCTAATAATTATTGACCACATGATTACTGAAAAATTCACAGTTTCACATAGCTTACCCGCGATCTGAACGAGAGATGCAGGACACCGAACGATGGGCCCCGGTCTGGACTATCGTCTTGGTGCAGCTTCCTTGCTCTGTATGTATGAAATAACTCCTGTTTCATTCCACTGAGGGTTTCCTCCGTTAGCACCGTCGACGAGGAATTTGGATTTGTTATTCGTCGCAGAGGTACCCTAGTGCTAAGGTTGTCCGCCGCATCTCCACTCTCACTCTTGTCGTTTCGTGTCGCAGAAATGCGCAGTGCTGGAAAGACGTGACGGTTTGAAGAGCACGTTTGGGTTGTGCATGTATGTACATGATGTTGAATATGAAACAATTACTTGAATTATTTCTTCGAACTCTGCAACACGAACATATCGAACCAATCTAATGTTCCAGAAAGTGGACCGACATTCGATATGATACTCTTCCTAGGCGGGACATAGCAAGGGTCTCTAGAATAGAAAGGCGTATGCGTCCAAGCTCAGAGATCGCAAGAGAGGCGAACAATGGCTCGTAGAAGACTCCATAGCCGTGGAGAAGTAGTGTAACCCTCACGTAATGAATTCATGCAAGCCACCACGATCAGGCAGACATGAAAATATTCATACATCATATATTCTTGACAGGATATCCTCGGGGATGCGAGGATAGAAGGGAATAGAGGACCCACAACAAAAAGGAAAGGTATGTAGCTGCAAAAGTAACGCTGGTCGGCTCTTCCAACGATCAGGAATCCTCCATGACCCAGTCATTCCTGCGCATTCCAACGCCCATCCATCATTGAGCAGGAGAGGTGCACGCTCGGAGACAACCCACATGAGCCAATCGTGGTTGTGCAGGTCATGGGACGGGCGTAAAGCGACAGAATGGGGATGGAGGATAACCGGTAACCTGTGGGATGAGAGGCGATGGCGTGTCATCGGAGGGGAAAACGAAAGTAGAAAACGGGAAAAAAAGAGGCAGACGACATGACAGAAGATGAACAGAAAGGACAAAAGCATGTTTCCATGCCTTCAGTCACGAGAAGTGTTCGCCTACTCGAGAAACTCAAGAAGCAAGCGTGGTTCACGTCGTCCTGTAACTAAACTATGATACCACGAGAGTGGGCACCGTGCGGGAGGATATGCGAACAGGAAATGGATCCTCATAGACCAACAAGGAGGCATCCTCGTTGTGGCGCGGAAGGGCACATGCATCGGGAAATTGACACACGGCCGAAGAACAAGAAACGCCCCACCGAAATGTGGATACAGCCAGGCGATACCTCCCGCAGGCGTGCTCGCTCTCCTCAACACACTAGATATCAGCCGTCCGCATCATCTCTTGTATGGGTCAAGATAATGCCATCGGACATTTGCACACGATGGGGTACCATACAGTACGAGGTGTGGCGGTAGGCATAGCCTAACCGAGTTCAGAGAGCGAGCTCCCACGGAAGGTGTACGGTTATGGGAAGGAAGGGAGGGAAAGGAAAGAAGGGGACGACGCCTATCGGTGATAAGGCCGCCCACGGCTAGCCTTAGAATTTTGCGAATTCCCTAGAATAGTGGACCCACGTGCGCTATACAAAGTGTTATTAATGAACGACTATAGACTCGGTCTTCATTATAGCACCTAGTCTACAAAGTGAACTCGATCGGTTAATAGACACGAGTGTGACCATATTCAATGGCGCGCACTAGGTCGTTTGTATTGAGGCACTTCTATCAGCTAGATTTCTATATCAAACACTGCCTTTAAGCAGTACGACGGGATCAGTCCTGGCTGTCATAAAGCAGTCTGTCTTAAGGCAGTCACGATTCTCCGAGGCTGCTGGGGTGAGCTTGCCAGGGATGCCGGGGCCATAGGGATTTGTTTGGGGGTGGGAGGGGGTAAATAAATGACCAAACAACCCTCTCGGGGTG
>MPNV01000963.1:66245-297792 GCA_013376435.1 Cyclocybe cylindracea
ACTGGACTTCTTGTCCCACCCAGAATCCATTGGCGCGCTCGCACCCTGTGCTATTCTCCGTGCTATTCCCTCTATCTTGCAGAGGCTCTAACACAGTTGTGATGCCCCGGGTAGGATCGAACCCAACGATTAGCATCGCAGAGGGAAAAACGGATGTGGTCCGCTGTACGTTGTGAGTAACCAGTACATTGTCAGCGCATCGAGGTCCCACAGAATCAAGTCGTCCACACTAAAAGAGGACAACCATCTATCACATTATCATCTGCAATGCGGATTGCAGAGATGAAATATAACCATAAGATCCATAGGACTCTCCAACCTTACAAAGATATATTGTGACGAGTAAAACATAGGATAGCTTCACTCCGAGAAGTTGGCAGTCAGATATATATCACATGATAAAATCACAACAACAGATCTACGATGTAATACCCGCATAAAGAGACATATACACAATTCGAGTAGGCGGCTTTGTATACCCTGCGTAAATGTGAGAACGATGAAAGTTCTTACCTCGGGTAAGAGCGTCTTAATCTTCTGTTTAGACACCGTCAGTCTTGGCAGACTACGCCCCGTGACCCCCATTATTGGATACACACACAAGGCGATTGTGGCTGCGGCGTTGCGATCAACAGCGTCAGCCTTCCCGCTGCTGAAGTCCGTATGGCTTGCTCCTGGGTCACTGACGACGAATAAGCGCCCATAGAGCCGTAACCGCATCATGAGTCACAACACCCGAAGCTATTGTATGAGGGCCCACTAACAAGGGTACCTAGACTCTAAGTGACCTGGGCTATGCCCAGGATCAGTCCAGAGTTGGGCATCCGCGATCGATGAGTCGAACGAAGCGGATGGTCTTCGTGCGAGGTGAGAAGCCGAGTCGATCTTATTGCGAGTAGAGAAAGCAATAAGAAAACAGTAGATTAAAGCTGGACTAATACAAAGAGTAGTACCGACTTAAATACTACTAAGATACAAATATGTACAATGCGCCGACAACGCATAAGTAATACAACTAAGAATAGTCCTATCGGGCGACTAATCTAGTAGTCCATATAAGTCAAGCATATGTAATCAAGCATATTACAAAGAAAAGAAAAAGAAATGAAAATGCTATATTACATAATTGAGGCCATAACAATATGTCGAGCCTTCACGTAGCATCCGAGCGGAGCATAGGTCTCTGTCGCTCGTGTCTTGCCACTTGTCTCCGTGTTTGTGGGTCTGAATCAGCAAGAGAGGACAGGAAGTCAATGAGTAGGAAGACGTGGAATAGCAGGACGACACGGTCCTGCAAACTGGACTATATGGCGGATGGGTCTAACACGTATGATTTTATTGTGCCTGAGACTCGTCCCCTGGTTGTAATTGAGCGAATTGGAAGCATTTGGCACCCACAACCTGGAAATCCTCGTCGATAGCGGAGGATAGACACGAGACGTCACCCTCAAATGGCGAGCGAGAAATGAGAGTCCGTTCGTTGGGTGCTGGAGGGACTTTGGATTTCGCATCAGCACGACCGTGATGGGAAACACATTTCGGACATGTCTCGGCATAGCGGGTGAAGAGAAGAACACATAGCCCATAGTCACGGAAGAAATGGCTTCGAGACGAGCCTCCTGAGCGGGACTACATGTCCCTCCACCCCACGGACATAGGTGATTCGCACCACCCTGCGTTATGCGTATTTGGCTTGAATCGCAGTCGGCATCGACATCGCAGACGGAGGTGATCTGCATAGGGTGTGGAGGGTTGAAAATATATTCCCGATTGAAAAAGATGAAAATGGAGAGTGTATGAAGGAGAGAACGGGGAATAGGCTGGGCAGAAAGAAGAGGTCACAGATGATTCCAACGCACGACACGTCCTGAAGACCAAAGAGTCCTCTAGCACCCACAAGGCGAAGCCATAGCAACCACTGGTCACGACCATCGACAGAGGGCAAAGTCTCAGGACGAGTCCTCCATCGAATCAGGGTCGATCAGGGGAGATCAATGGTGTAGGTGAGTGGTAAGTGGGGCTCGATGCTGGGTGCTGAGGAGCCTTCGGAGGGAGCTATGGCGGGTTTGTCAATTTGGCGAGAAGTATTCTACATCTTTCGAGGAGATCGCGTCAGAAAGGCAAGCTGATAGCACGATGGTCGTGGTGGGAAGACAACATGTCAATCAGTTGCGCATCGCTGACATCACCGGTGTTGATTCCTGGATTCATTGCCAAACAGCTCCGTCATCGATAGCGGTCGTTCAATCTAGGCGATAGCCGGTGAGGAGGGTCTGAGAAGAGAGTGTCTCATCCGATATGTAGAGCCAATTGCAAGGTGCGTTGTTAAGGCTTTCCTGTGTTTTTCCTTCGAACTCACAACTTTCTGTTGGTTCAGTGGGAAATCACAAGTTTTCCATCGCACCTGCGACACAGAACGCCAAAAGTGAGAGTGGAAATGTGGCGTACGAACGTGAAACGCGAATCTTAGCTCTAGGATACCTCTGTGATGAATCACGGATCCAAATTCCTCGTCGACGGCGCCAGCAGCGGTCTTCACAGAATGGAACAGAATTTATTGAATACGCGCAGAGGAAGGAAGCTAGGAAGCTGCGCTCCGATGGCCGTCCAGACCGCGGTCCATTCTGTGCCTTTCCTCCCTTGTCCGGATCGCGGATCTAAGGTATGTGAAACTGTGAATATTGTAGTAATCATTAGGTAACGTCGTACTGAGGATTGTTGTTGTTCGAGAGGCAAGACGATGGGAAGGTAGAAGGAAGGAAGTGAGAAAGAGCAGTGATGTAATGCTTCCAGGGCGCATATATTCGCTATCTCGCATGCGGACTCGGAGGGCACCAGCGTCTACGAGAATGATCGAGTGCTCTCACAGCTTCGAGGATCAAGTATGAAATGGTAAATCAATCTCCTCATGTCTGGGTCAAACAGGAAAGTGGAAAAGGGGAGACAGCCCTGCTCCACGTAGATCGGTGAGCAGTTCCTCCGACCCAAACTATTTCCCTGGAGTCTACCTCCACCAATCGTGACCTCGAAGCTAAAATTCGAGACCGCCACTCAGAAATGGGGAATGGTAGGCAATAGTTGGGTGCGGAGGAGAATTCAGCGTTGCGCAAGGGAGGGGCACAAGAAATATGGAACAGAATGTGAATGAATAGAATGAATGTGAATGATTGGATGTATGCACTCAGAAAAGTCTTTCGGCGACGGCAACCGTGAGGAATCGCTGCCCATCTCGTTCGAAATTCTCTCCTCTAAGGTGAAGATGGGATCTCTGGAGTCGTTGTACACGTGTATGCGTTGCGCAGGGATTAGAGGGCGAGAAGGACGATAACATAAACCACGAATAGAACACGTCAGGAGGGGAACAAGGCGCATACAGCCAGCCAAGAACAAAAATGTGATCCCAATGCCAAAGAAGACAGGTCGACGTCTCCCTAGGCCGCTGTCAAGAGGCTGTGGCTCCAGAGACTCTACGGGGATGTAGAGAAGATAGATATGCCAGAGACGGACCAGAGAGCATTTCGGGATAAACGGCGCATGGAGTGAATTGAAGTGAAGATCAAAGGAATCGGATCCAACGAAGAGCCAATGAGCGTTTCACGAGGCAAGTGCAAACACGTCTCAACAGCCCTCAACACTATGCGTAGAGAGTGTCGGGCAGCGTACCCGTGCGGCATTCAGAGAATGAGCACAGGCTGCCCGGATCGGCGGAGACGGGTGAATAGACACGGCCTAGAGGATGCTCGTTGCGCTCCTGGATGGAATAGGTGTTTGATCTATGAGACACGAACATGGTGCGCCTGGTTGGGAAGGTGCGAAGACGAAGGCAGATCAAGACACGCACATCGAGCCATAATACAGAGGCATGAGGATTTGGACGAGTTAGCGATTATACTAGGGCAGAGGCATGAGTAGAAGAAAGGAAGATTTGGATAGCAAGCGCACCTGAGCCTGTCGTGCCGACGCCAACCTCTGCTCATCGATATCTGTGGCCATATTCCCTCCAGGTGCTCGGTGGTAATGGTGGGTGAAATGAGCGTGAAACGAGACGATAGCGGTTCTCGTCGGATAGAGGACACTGGTGAACATCGTGGTGCGAAGGGAAGGAAGCATTGGCACAGCCACGAATCGAAAGGTGCTTTGGGCCGGATCAACCGTTGTGTGACTCTGGTGGAGTCGCCAAACAACCCGCAGTCTCTTCCTCGCCTCATCCTCTTGCGCGTTTCTCTAGACAGGTGGAATCGAATCCGGGATCGACGGAGGGGAAGCGTAGAGAATGGAGATCGTGGCAATTATCGAGGTGCGTCATGGCACAGAACTGCACGTAGTTGAAGAATACAACCCCCCCGGTCTCGTCGTGTTCTCCTCCCTGGTCGTGTTCTCATCCCCCGTTGTGCCTCGGTCCTCCTCCTGCCTCGTCGCGCTATTCCCACTCTCCTCTCCCTGTTCACCTACCAGCCCAAGCCAATTCTCCACAGCCAGCACGAGCTGAGCTTGCCTTCTCATTTGCTCCTGGATGATCGTTGTCGATCTCTGGGACAAATTGAACGGTCGTCGTGAACTTGCATTCCTGGCTAGTGGAGGAAAGCTGCCCGGGTCCCAAGTGCCCCTGGCAGCAATTTTCATCCTCATCCATCACTTCTACTCGCGCTCTTCCTCCATCCTATCTCATATTTCCTGCCTGCACTCCGTATCTCTCATCCCATCGCACCCTCCTCCCCGGTTCTCTCCATCTCCATCATACACCATTGATCGTCTTCGATGCTTCCTCCTTTCTATTGCATCCCTCTCCCATCTCCTACTTCGAGACTCTCCTCCACACCTAGCATTGGATCCCGTTTGCATTTCCTCTCACGTGATCTCCGATCATGCGGGAACGTCTTTCGGGATCTCATTACGGATCTCACAGGACACGGCGAACGGTCTCATCCATGTTGTAAATGTTGGGTAGTGGAGGAAAGCGGCATCGATGGGAGACACCCTTGCTCCGTGTCCGTTCTTCCCTCCGCTTCAGTTCTCCATGGCTTCGTTCGTGGTGTTCGTGCATGCACCCAATTGCCCGAACTGAGTCGCGAGGTCATAGGTACGTCTTCTTGTCCCAATCTTCGCTTCACGCGTGTCTTATAACATCCATGATTTTCCTCGCTTGGGCTGTTACCGCCCGTTGGTCCGTGCAAAGTGTGCATTCTTTCGTGCCTCATCCCTTCTTCCATTTTCCTTTTAATTGAACCTAGGTTCTCGTCGATTTTGTTCTCTTCTTCGTGCTATTCTTGTCGTTTACTTTATATCCTTGCGTAGGGAAACACCTGCCATAAACACTGCAACTGTATCGTATATTCACGGCCTACATGTCACTGAGCGCTTAGGCGCATGGCTATCTTTATGTCCGCTTGATGTTGGCGGTTGGCATGAAGCCTGGGTGTTCAAGTTTATGTGAGTTAGAGAGCCTTGTCTCGGTGTGCACCGGCAGTCTCATTCCAGATCTCCGAAGTCGCCCTGACGTATGTTTTATATTCCTTTTGGGTAAGAAATTGTGACGAGGTTCGAGGAGTGTTTCAACTGGTTATGTCTACTGTTGGGATTATTATTGTCCACGTTCAATAGATTTTCAGAACGATGCAGATAGGGACAAAAAAAACCGAAAGGAAACGAGACATTTGTCTGGGTGAATTCTGGCGCTACTCTATTCTCTACCCCACACTAGACCCCATTCAAATTGTTTCGAAATACAGAGGATATTAGAGCGGCAGCGTCACCGGGCCACACGACGACAGCCGGGCAGGAAAGAGTCCTCGATTCTGCTACAGTTGTAGCAGAACGCTGTAAGAAAGGGCCCAAACGACAATAATTTCGAATACTCGATGGGAAGATCGGAGCAAGGAAATGAAGGAAGCTAACAGAAATTGCCCTAATTGTCCAAGCGCGAATCAACTCCATCTCAACCAGACGCCAAAGCGCTCATTCATCCAGTATCGTGCTACCACCTCGACATTTTCCAACCAGAAAAAAGGATCATAGGATCCTTTCTCTCAAGTAAAATGAACAGTAGCAAGGACGAAGACTCGATGTGGAGCGTGTGTCGATGTCGGACACTATCAAAACCGCAGGTATGTAGAGTACATGCTAGATCTGAAGTGGAGGACAACATCCGTTTGGCAATACTTATCGACTTGCGATCGCAAGGATTCTTGATCCACGCCTGACCGGAACCATAAAATCCAGTCATCACCATTCGTCAATCCGGAGAGGAAGTGCACGCCCTCTCGGAAGATGTGACAAGGGGATGGATGGAGAGGCAGGCATCGAGGGAGGAGAGTGCTGCGTGCCGTGCGTCCAGGAAACGAAAGGCTGGTAGGCGGGGAATGGAAAATGCGGTAGAGGCATCTTGGGTTATGTACCGCGTGCAGCTAGCATCGCCCAACGTCTCCGAGAGCACATAGGAGTGAGTCGTTGAATCGGAACGTGAGATACAGAAGTAAAAGATCGACTGGGAATGGGGAGACGAGCAGTCGATCGGTGGGGAATGTGATCCACGGCACGTCACATTCGCATTGAGGTTGACAGGAGCTCGGACGAGAGCAAGAGATGGCGGGAACGAGCCTAGCGTCCATCGCCCACAAGCGAGCACCGCGCAATGCATACATAATCTCCCGCTCTGAATCCCAGTACGCCCTACTCAGTTTCAAGATGAACGCCTCCTGCGATACTTGGGGATAGGGTCTACTTGGGCAGTGCTCGGACGAGATGATGGGCTGGCCGCGTAGAGGAGAAGAGACGTAGGTGCAACGTATTGCGCCTGCCTAGTCGAGTTGACGAGGGTAACGTGCGTACTGACATGCTGTTGGTATCCCGTCCTCCGGGGTTCACCCTGCCGAGTGGGCTAAGGTGCCCTCCTACACCAACACCTTCGAAGAGGAATCGACCGCCATTTGCCTGTCCCATTCGAACAAATTCGACAGCGAGGCAGCAAATGGAGGAAATTCGGAGCGTCGGGCGTGGAGGGACAAGGCAGCACCGCAGGTGTTGGCAATCACGAAGTGTCGTTTTCGAAGGGAGATCGGCTGAGATCGGACCTATGGTAAGTTCAGGGAATCCGAGGGGGGTGCTGAAGAGTTCGAGGAGGGAGACACGGACAGGACGAGTCGAAGCATCGACCATGGAGGGGAAAAGCAAGAAGAAAGCGCGACGTGAGAAACGAGGCCGAGTCGCCGATGATGACTCCTGTGCCCAGTGCCAAACACTTCGTCACCTCGGCTTGTCGTCAGCTCAGGTCAGAGCCTTCACTTCACCTCGTTCTTCTACCCCACAGCCTGGTGCCCTCTCAAAATATGAACTGTGCAGTTGGCTTCTCGCTCATCGTGGATTGAAGATACTGATGAAAGCTCGCTGGATGCAGATCGATAAAGAGGAGAGGGTTGGGAGGATGGGATTGTAGCGCAGGAGAACCCAGGTGCGTCATTGAGCAATCCTTTACCCTCTCTTTATACGCTTACTACCTTCCAAGGATTCAGATCTGCGCCGAACCCTTCAGTCTCGTGGAGCCCACTGCTCTCATCTGCCTCGATCGTCCGCTTTGCTACCGATATCGCCACCTCCCCCCTCTCATCGCCCACCACAAGACTCTCCTTCGCAACCAGCAGGGTCTCATTCGCACTTCCTCCTGCACGATATTTGTGACAGAGTGAATGGTGCAAATGTAGAGGATTCCTGCTACCCTGGGTTGTGGAGGAAAGCACATGGCGGTGCAGTGGGTTCTTTGCTTTGTCCTCGTCTCGTTCGCCCTATGCCATACCTGATCACCATATACTCGTCTCCCGCTCTAGGGACACTCCTCCACATACAGATATTGTCTACGCCCGTCTCATCATCTGTGCGATCTTCCCTGATCGGTTGTGCAGTGAGTCGCTACGGACGTCATGTCTCTCACAGCGGCAGAGGAACGTGTGTTTGCCGCTCGCGTATGTCTGGGTGCTGGAGGACCATCCTCGTGCGGTGTGTCCGTCGAGTTTAACCCTTTTCGGCGCAAACTTTTCGCTCTACATATTTTCCTTTTCCCCTGTTCCTTTTCGTTTCTTCGTACCTTTCACTTTCGTGCGGTCCCCATTCCCAATTTCGAGAGGATGACAGCCCTTATCACTGCAGAACAAGGCTCCTCCATTCTGCTGGATGTCTACTTCCCACATGTGTCATCGCCCTGTACGCTGCTGGGCGTGCGGGTGTCTTCGTGTCCGTCTGACGAAGACGGTTCACGTCGAGCTGTGGTATTATTTTGTCAGCCCTGAAAAAGAGGAGCCTTCTCTGTGTACGCACCGGCTGTCCTTGATATTTTCAGGTTTTGCAGAGTGCCCAATAGAGTATATATGCAAGAGCACTCGAACCTCCCTCGAATCGTTCTTCGTGTTCTGAAAACGGGGACGTCGTCATTCATTTCCTTCTCTTTGCACGTTCACGACTGTCTACTAGTTCAAGCGGTGGCTGACTCTGTTGACCTCAGGCCGTTGACTTAATTTCCCATCCAACTGTCGGTCTTATTTGCCTCACTAGGCCACATTTCTTCTTCCCTCCCCCTTTCCTTGTTCCATCTGTCATCAGACGCCTCTCCTCCACACCCAGCCTCGTACTCCACTCGCTCCTCCACCCAAACGACATCCAGCCATGCGGGAAAGTCTAAAGAGATCTCGAATTCGATCTCGGAGACGAGGCAAATGGTTCCCTTTATCCACCCCACGAGGTGGGTAGTGGAGGAAAATGCGCCGAGTGGAAGGTGTGAGGGCAGGTGCCTCCACCCTTCTCCGTTTCATTGCCCTTTTTTTCTCCTGTTTGCGGCGTCACGTTGTTCATCCGTTCTGTCCCTCCCGACTTGCCCGCTTGTCGTCCCCTCAGAACGAGCGCACTCCTCCGCTCCCACTCGTACGCTATACGTCCGTCGCATAGTCTGCGCGATCTGCACAGGCGGTGCAACTTGCCGCTGTGGCGATCATATCTCGCCCAGCGATGGACGGACGTTTCGTGAGCGTTTCGAAGCGGAGGATCACCCTTGGGCCTTGCGTGCGTGTGTTTCGAAATTTGGGATTCCTACACGTCCCTTTATGCTTTGTTCTCTGATTCTTTGGTTGTTCACTCCTTTTCCCCCTCTGTACTGTTCTCATTTACATATCCTGAGAAATGTATCCCTTCAGTATGGACTTTTTCTGTTCCTGTTGGACCGAAAACGACCTTATGAAGAGTATGGGCGATCGAGCTGTCTGCGTTATGTGTAGAGGCGGGCTGGTGGCTGTCACGTTGCCGACATTTAGGCAGACTTCGTGCCATGTCTTCTATGTAGATTTAGAATCTGAATAAATTGTGTAGACACATATCCGTGCGTGCGCAGCGCACACCAAACACGAACCCAAGTTGGTGGTGTTCATGAAACGAGTTACCACCGAGAGTCTATGTTCTATGTTCCTAACGACACGACGCACCCCAATTTCGCTGCGTTAAGGGGAAACCACCGTCAGATGGCTACTATCACTCGCTCCACCCCTTCTCGTTATGAAATCTGGGGTGACAAACAAGGCACGTGCCTCGTGCTATGGTATCGTCCGCCATTACCTCGCCAGACAATTCGTCACCACTCACGCACCGCCGAGACGAAGAGAGCACTTTCGTCTCGATGGCAATGTCTCACTGACGCGAACGAGAATGTGCGAAGGGAATAGCCCCAGCTTGAGGTGTGGAGGAGAACCCTGGATCGACACGGATGCACAAGCGAGGAAGGCATATAGACTGCGGCGATAAAATAACAGGGGCACGACGAACAGCATCCTAAACGCAAGAAAGAAAGACCCAACGCCGATCTGCCCTGCTTCCAATGGCCACCGTCCTCTGTCATCTTGTTACCCATGCGACCGTTCGCCAACCTGTAGGAAGAGCAATGTCCTCTTCGAGATGAGACGAGCGGGGAGCTAAGCAAGGTGCAGATGCTGAGGAGAGGTTCTGCGCGAGGAAACGGGAATGGGAGGACGTATCTGGATCGTGCGTCAACACAGCGAGTTGTGTGCAGAACTTTGGGTGTGGAGGAGTTGTTGTGGAAGGCAACGAGAGATACGAGGATGGACGGAGTCAAGACCGGCGGATCGACGGCAGGTTGCAGCAGGATAGCAAAAGGCGAGAGAATGGCGGCATAAATGGCACATCGATCCTATGCGAACGGTGGACGGATGGAAGCGTTCTAAAGCTTCAGCGTGCATACTTCTCGTGCGCAGGTGAGTTGGCTTTGGCGAGAACGCACAAACCGCCTGAGCTTCGAGGAAGAGATATTAAACCAATCTCCCCGCGCTCAGGTGGAAACGAGAAATTTGAGAATAGCGAGGCATCCCTACTCTAATGGCAATGGCGAGTAGTCCTCTGACACCCAAATGTGACATTTGCAAACGACCAATCGTGATATCAGGCTAGCGTTCGAGTCGCTACTCGGAGAAACAACGAGAGGAGGGTGACACTTGGGTGTAGAGGAGAACCCAGCGGTCAGCAAGTAATGGACATTCCAATAGGGGAAAGCTGAGGAAAAGGAAGAGAAAGAGGAGATCAAACGGAAAATATGTCCCAAAGGCTTTCCCCCTTGCGTAAGTAGCTTTGTGGCCATAGATTCTGAGCTCTCCCATCTGAAAGGAGCACAGTGAGTCTCGGGTCTCCCGGCACAAGTTACGAGGAACTGTCCAGCAGTGAGATAGCAAGCAGACGTAGACAGGCGGGTCTCGGAGTAACCTGACGTCTCGCGAATGATACTCGTCAGTTGGACGGTACTCGGGTGAGATGGTGGTGGCCAGGTGGAGGTGAGAGGACGGATAGGTGCAATCCAGAGGGTGAAAACCTAGGGGTAAAAACAGGAAATATCGAGGTCAGAGGTCATCGATAGCGGCTTCCTTCGAGATTCAGTGGGCTAGGCTGACGCCCTCCAATGCCAATACCTTCAACGGCTCGCTCACACCGCCATTCGCTTGTCACGTTCAAATATTTTCAAGTGAGGAGCAGTTAATGGAGGAGATCCCAAGTGTCTGACATGGAGGGGCAAGGCAGCGCTGCAGGTCCCAGCAGTCGCAAGAGGGTGTTGCCGAGAAACGAAGGAGATCGACAGTGATCGACTAATGACAAGTCAAGAGGGTCAATCGGCGTGCTGAAGAGTGCGAGGAGGGAGCCATGGCACGGATTCAGGAGACAGTGAGGACGAATCAAGGAAATACTGGTCTTCAAGACGCTCCCTGTGCATCGTCTATAGACTGAGGGTATATATCCGTTGTGCATTTCCAGACTATCTGAAGATCCATGTACATGAGGGCGGAGTGAGCACAGTAATATTTGCCCTGCACGATGAGCGGATGGCTGGAGATCTTCCTGATAAGCACCTCTGGTGAGAAGGGCACGTGGACGTTCAGCAAGTGGGCTTCTCGGACAGAGACTGAATGACAGAGTCAGGCAGGTAGCTTGAGGCAGGCAGGAGAATAAAGGGAAGAATGCCATGTTCGTCGCAGGGAAGGAGGGGGTAGATTCTTCGATAGCACGAGAAGCGTTGACCGCGGAGAGGAAAGGCAAGAAGCATAGAGTAGTGCGGGAAACGAGGATTGCCAATGGCGTATCTGGAGCCCATTGCCAAACACTTCAAAGCTTCATCATCGATTTCGTGACGTCGATTTTCTTCCTTCATCTCACAGCTTCCCAACGCCCTGCGTCTCATTGTCTCTCCTTCTACCCCCCAGTATGCCCCTCACTAGAACTACGGAATGCCACGTTGCGACCATCGTGGATTGGAGACGGGTTCGCCGGCTACGGAGCGGCGGAGAGAGGTGCAGGAGAGGTCTCAGAGGTTGTGATTATATTGATAGACTACCCAGGTACGTCGTCAAGTGGTTTTTTCCCCTCTATTTATATGCATACTGTCTTTGGAGGGTTCAGGTTGGCGTGGATCCCTTCGATCTCACGGCCTCGGTGTCGTTCATCTATTATCATCCACTTCGCCTTACCCTTTCCTTCCTCCCCATGCACCATGCGCCTCATGCAATTCTCCTCCACTCCCAGCATCACATTCCGCTTGCCTTTCGTCCCAAACGACTTTCAGTTGGGTGGGACAGTCCAAAGGGATCTCGTAACGGATCTCGGGGACCAGTCGAACGGTGACCCAGACGATCAGTGCTGGTTAGTGAAGGAGAACAAATCGAGGGGTGGGCCCGGGGAGAGGTTCTCAATGCCTCATAGACTTCGTTTTCGACTGTTACTTCCGTCTTCCTTTCATCTTCCTGTTGTTCCTCCTCCTTGTTCCACGATTGATCGCCCGTCCCCCCGCCTCTCGCCCCAAGGGTGTTCCTCCACGTCCAGTCATTCACCATTCCCTCGTTTTATAATCTGCACGATCTCTTCTGCTCGTGTGGCTTGTTACCGGGGTCCTGATCTGTGTGATGACATGGATGATGGATGATTCGTCCTCACGGAATGTTCGGGTCGTGTCCTATCATGAACCCTTTCGCTCCGTATTTCATTGTGTTCTAATCCCCCTTTGTGCTTCTCGTAGACCATGTTATTCTCCCCTCTTTTTTCCTATTATTCACGTTGCCAGTTCTCAGAGGAACGAATACCATGAACGCCTCAAGAGTAGGCTCCTCTACACTCACCTGATCTCCTCTTCCCACTTCCTCCAAGAGCCGTACAGGAGGAAGTGGGACGTACAGCGGCTCTCTTGTTGTGGGGAGCCTTCTCTAATCCGAGTGTGCGCTAGCTGTGTCTCTCGCGTGTACTTTCTGGGGTTAAAGCTATAATATCCATTTTATTTGGTCGGAATGTTGTGAAGAATTTATTGTCCAACGCGGATTCTCTTTAATTGCATACTTTCTCAGTTAAACCCTTTCCGCCGCTCACATTCTCTCCGGTCGCGATCATGGGTAGGGAACCGGGCCTGACTTTGGATCTCATCTTCCACCGTGTTCTTATCAGCTTGACAGTTGGTTGAGCGGTGCTTCCGGCACCTGGACCAGCGAACTCGCGCGGGTTTGGAGCGTTCTCCGTAACTCGAAGGAGTTTTGCTTTCAGCAAGCTTCGCCTCCAACACCGCATCTTCTGAACGTCTTCCAGATTTTTTCTTAGCTGGCTTGTGGCCGTCATTGAACTTGGTCTCTCTGGGCCCCATAACGAGCATCTGTGAGGGTCGGGGGCACGATCCCTCAAGCTTCAGTGACAGCATGCGCATCTGCTTTTCGTTCATATTTATGACACGACCCGAGGACATCAGGCAGAACTTGAACCCCCAAAAGTGTTCTGGCTCATGGGTCGTACCAGCATCACCACGGCGCAGACCCATATCATCCCCCAAGCACGGGAAAATCAGCTGCGAGTCGATATCGTGTGTTGGGAGAGCAGGAGACGCATTTTTGCGTCTGCCTTCCATCTCTCCGGGTGCCGTTCCTAAACAGTCCGATGACAATCCCTTATAGATTTCCGTATATATGAACATGTATTTACTGTTCTCATGAGCTGCATTGTCCATCTTGCGAACGCATTGTTTGGCCTCAAATTTTTGGAGACGAGGTTACCTACAAAGCGAAATAGGCCGGTGTCTATCAGGGCTCTGATAGAGATAAAATCTGCGTTGCGAGCACCAAAAACAGCACTCCCAGAGCCTTATGTTTCTATCTAGGTAGCCCCTGCGTAAGGGAGAGAGGGTGAACCTGAACGCACCTAATGCTGGACACCAATCGTGCCGGGGGTAATAGACTCAGCATTACAGCTGTCAGGTCATCCTCTAACACTGCAAGCGCCTCCGGAGGTCTAAGACCCATTTGCAAGCCTTGGAGGGAGGAATACACCTTGAGGGCAAGATACCGCTGTGCACAGATCACATAATTGTGAGGATGCGATGGTGCGAATGAGAAACTGTAGGTGTGCTGTGTGGAGGAGAACCATGAGCAGACGAACGGAATGAGACATTTAATACGCCGGCGCCACTTTCATTCTTCCAGGTGAGCTCGAGTTTCCTCACAAACACACTCTCTTGCACTATGTGGACACAATTCGTGCCCCTTGAAAGGCATGTCGACGTCCCAGAAGGAGCTACGCTATTTGGGAGATGGCGTTCGCACTCCGATGTATCTCTGAGTTAATCCGATGAGCCGCTCTCCTCGAGATAAATGACTTCTGGACATGCTTTCTAGCAATAAGGGCCCAGACTGTATGGAAACGCTTGAGATGCAGTGAGAAAAAGAAAGATGAGGATCGGGCCTTGGCAAAGCATGAACCGGGATCCCCGATGATGATTCCTAGGCCTGTCGCCAAACATCTCTATCATCGATCGATCTTTGCGCTCTCCAACTCTCTTTCAACCCCGCCACGAGGACCGTCTGAATCTTACTTGCTGCTGCTTCAGATCCCCAATTTGCTTCGAGTCTTCATCTGCCAGTTTCCTCCACCCCTACCGCTCTCATCCTTACCCTTCTATGCTCCAGCTGGATGAACAAACCGTGGAGCTCAGGCTTGATCTTTGTGGACCGGAGAAGCACATTCACTGAAAACGTGACGAGCTCTTCCGTCCGCTATATTTCATGCGAGCTATGCGGTTTCTTGTTCTGCTTTCCACTACAAGGAGGATGTACTGTTATACCACCTCGCTCGCCTTTAAGGGAAGGAACAATGGTCTTGAAGGGGAGAATCCAGATGTCTGGGAAGAGCGGATCGCGTTGATCACCCGGGTGCGTTATCACTTACGTTTGTCTCATTCTCGTCCCTCATAATCTTCCGCTGGCCCAGATGGTTTTATTCGCTCTTCCTGGCTCTCCCTCTCGCATCGCCTCTTCCCTCCTCTCCTCATCGCCCGGAACCCACCACGACATGCGCCTCCACACCCACCTTGGGCTTCCATCCGTCCTTTCACCTACCCCCTAACCAGTTATCTGGAATAGCCAATAAAGGATTCATCGAGAAACCTTGGGACAACGTGAATGGTCTGCACTTGCAGTTTCCAAAGACTGGGTGGTGGAGGAAAGCACAACTGTGGAGGGCGGGATGGTGAGGTATGTCCATTCTTTCTTGTTCTTGGCTCGCATGTACTTTCCACCCAGCTTCGTTTCACCCTCACACGGTTCGTCGTGTGCCATGCTCGATCGCCTCCCCCTCGCACCTCGTTCAGAAGAGCCCCTCAACACCCGTCCCTACACCCTACGTCTGTCTCATAGCCTGTGCGTTCAGCGTTGATCGCGTGGCTTGTCGCTGGGCTGCTTGCCCTAAAGGCCTCCACCAAACATTATCGACGCCGAGGTCTCACGCCGACCCTCTCCTCTTGCCGTCATCATCGCCCTCACTCACGCTCACTCGAGATTACCACCGCCATACGATCAACGAAATCTGCCCCTTCTGCCTTCTCTGGCACCTCCATCCGAGTTTCCCTTCTTTGTTGCTCAGGCGCGATGATCACGGTCGCCCTTCTATCATCGCCGCTCCTGTCTCGATCTTTTTTCCGGCTCGATCGCGTCTCTGTCGCTTGTATCTTTGATGCTGTTCCTCCACGGTTTTTGATAACGATGGCAGAGATGTTCGTTCGTGCTGGGGTTGGGCGGATCAGGCCTTCCACATGGTCGCCACTGAGTGCACGCGTTCGTTGACACGACGGGCTTCGCTGGAGAGGATGTGATTAGGACGGAGCGAAGTTGGTGGAGGAGAATCACTTTCTTGTATGTGTCCCTATTTACTCTTGGTCTCTCCGATCTTTTTCTTGCAGGTGCTCGCCACGTCGTTGTTCCCCACCGTCTAGACCCCTTACGCATAAGAACATGCGTAGCACAGACGACTCGACTCTGCGGATTATCAACCATAACACGTTTAGGGGCTCTCAGCAGGATGTACTCTGACCCATCTCCTCTGTGTCGAAGGTTCGACCACAGGCATCTTCTCTTGCTTCGAGGGAAGCCCCTCGTACAGGGGCGATATTTGTTCTGTTTACCCTCCCCCATCCCATCGGATCCCATAACCAGCCCACGAGCGAGAGATACCCATTGCGAAAACGAAAGAGAGCGACAGCTTTGGGGCTCATAGTTGCGGATTCTGAGGGGAGGCACGACTCGAATAAGTGTGCCTGCCCAGTTATCAGCCCTCAGGCTCTGTCGTTCTAGCTCTCTTTCGAGTTCCGCTTCTGTCTGTGTGGATCCCAGGATTCCATACCGTCTATACTGGAGGAAAACCAGCCTGAGGTAGCCTTCTTCCTCCCCTACTGTTGACGCTCGTCTCCCCATCTCCGCCCGTTCGTCCGGTCACTCAGGCTGCGCACCACTCACGAGACATTGTGGAGAGGAAGGAGAACCGCCAATTCTGGGTGTGAAATCGCTCGGATGCCGTGTGGAGGCACGGTTCTTCGAACTGTACCTACCCGTTATCCGCTCGACCAGGGCTTGGATATTGCGGCTCTCTTTCGAGCTCTGTCTGTCTGTCTGTGTGGCCCAGGATCCAGGATTCCAATTTCGCTCATTTGAGTTGGCAATCGTAAATGTATTCTACTCTAAACACACTGGATAATTGAGGTATTTTGCATCCAACTTTCCCGTGTAACTTAACTTCAGTTGACGCCACGTTGAATGAATGACCCTCGAGTTGCGATCGTTATTCGGGCTCTGCTTCGGTCTTTGTATTGAAATATTTGGCTGTACGCTTGCTTCATAGTGCCTCTGATCCCAACCCTCGCTGCTGGAGTCTCTTCTCTGTGTACGCGTTATGGGCGGCAGTGTCCACTGAACCGTCCCCCTTGGGTATACAGCGCATATTGATATTTATTCAATCACACAAAGTACTTTACAGAAAACAGGCGAAGGGTGCGCAGGTACTTCGTAGCACATTGAGAGGAAAACATCTCGCGAAGAGACAACGGAGTCTTTTTGCCAATATCTGTGTCTGCAGAGGAGCATGCTGCATAGATAGGGCTAGAATTTCAAACAAACATGCCAGAAGACGCGAAGTACGATTCAGACACTGGGAAAAGTCGTTTGGGCGAATCGCCCTCGTGCACTCGAGTCCTCGAAGACCATTTTCTACCTCATTTCCCATACCATTCGTCAATTGCAAGAGAAGAATATGACATTCACTCGCAGAAATCGGACGAGAGGTAGAGCGAAAGATGGGCGTCGAGGAGAATGTGCCGGTGGGGAAATGGGAGAAACAAAATGAATATCATGAAAGAGGTATGGAGGATAGAGTATATGCTGGCTTGGAAGACGCACGGAAGAGGCTCTACGCTGCAAGTCAGGGCTCTATGTTTAAATTGGCATAGTAAATGAGTGAGGATGTGGTCCCACCGCCGCATATGATTTTCCCTGAAAGGCCATACCCGTCGATCTACCCCGTGTGCTATCGACCTCCAGCGTCTCAAGCACACTAATTGGACCCTCCGCCGACCCGCCAAGGATGAATAACATCCTCATAGGAAGCCAAACGAGGGATTAGCGCGAAAGACAGGCCGGGAGGAGCATGCGCAGGACCTCGGTGGTGGTGCAAGGGAGGGATCAGTGAACGTGGTGTCATGAAGAATGCGCGGGGACGGAATAAAAGAATGGAGTATGAGCGAGTGTAGCATCGGGAATTAATCCTCCGTGGCCCACAACTTCCCCAGATATAGCATAACCCTCCGCACCTCAGAGACGAAGACGCAAACACGTCGACTCTCGAGAGAACCTGCGCAGGCCACGAAGGCCCACTGCGCCGGGATAAAGCACGAAAGGGGCGCCCAGGAGTGGCAGGCACGGAGGAGAGGTTCGCGATGGAAGAGCCCTTCCGTATAGATCAAGTTACGTTCCGGGAAAAGGAGCATATTGCAGAGAGAACGCGCGTACCGCACTTCTCCGAGTAGGTCGCTGGGCAATCCCTACAATCCAACGAAGTCGGCCTAAAGTGTACATGGGCAGCGCCGATCGATGTCGATAACCGCATCGTTCATTGTTGGGTGCGGGGGAGAGGTAATACGGGAGCAACGGAGGGGTACGGGATCGGGTGTCAAATGAGACATCAAGGAGCGAGGAGGTGATGCTAAGGAATCACCAGAGATAACGATGATGAATCCCGAGCTACGAGAGCTGGGATTGCTAGGCATCGATATTCGCCGCCCCCTGCATCACCCCCTCGGCTGTCTCGTGCGCCTGTCTCCACGCCCTTACGAAAGCGTTGTTTTTCAAGATCGCGGTGATATGCGGTGGACGCGGTGTTCCAATGAACATATGAGCCCAAGGCAGGCGAGATGGTGAGAGGAAGAGGAAGAGAAGATCGATGGCGCACGGGCCACAGAAGTTTCCAAGATGCGTCGCTGCGGACTTCCAGACCGTGGAAGCTGAGCCTGGGGGGGCATCGATATCGATCAGCGTAAACCCTCGTCGCTTTGTTGAAAGTCGTAACATACAGGTCTTGGTTAGATAGTTTAAGCACGAGAAAACAAGAACATACCTTTGAACCTAGACACATCAGCACTTGGACGAAAAATCCTTTCATAGAGTTATAAGTAGCATCTGGGATAGATGAACCGGACTAACATGAACCGCGAGCAAGCAGAATCCGAGCACCAAAGAAAACTTTTAAACGCCAAACCCGAAGTAAGGGTCCGTTCCTCTTCGGATATGTATCAGCTCGCATTCGTCCTGCAGCGCCCAATATCAGCGTTAAGCCACCGTTCACATATCCGGAGAGGGGCACAACGCCTCTCGCAAGATTACAATTAGCGGTTAGCCAAGAGTCGCGCCTGGAATATGGAGCGATGGCAGAAGCCGTAGCGTAAGGGATCCATAACTTTCACCTGCCCGTGTGAACAGCGTGAATAACCCAGAGCTGTAGAAGCGCGTGGTACTCAGAGGAGCCAAGGAACGCATCACGGGTAGGTAGACTTTTTCGGTGAGAACACTTGCGTCGAATGGAGGGCAGAATGTGGAGCAGCAGAGGGGGTGGAGCAGCGGACACGAAACCCTACACGCCGTAAAGTAAAAGATTGCATTTAAGCAGCTCTAAAAACCGGACAGGTGAGTTGAGGGAGGAGGCAGGGGATGGCAGCAGCGACTCCGAGCGCACCAGAACCCGAATGTGTGACCGACATCGCTCCCATCGATCGCCATGGGATTCAACGAGGCCTAGAGGCATTTTCCAGAGGGTTTGGAACCATTGAAAACTGTAGAATCATTGCTTCCATGGGGGATTGTGAGGTTGCGCTTTCGAAGGGTGTGGGGGGAGAAAGAAAGAGATGAGCGCACGGGCCAAGGAAGCATCGCGGGTCCTCGGGCCGGATCAACCGTAGCTTGTGTTCCAGGGCTATGGCAAACAACCCAGTCTGCGTCCGCTTGAAACTAGTCTGTCGATTCCTCCTTCTTCCTCTCTGCCCTCCCAAACTGGATGGCCGTACTCCACTTCCTCTTCTCACTTGTTATCTGCCCTCATCCCGCTCGCGCGTGAAACCCTTCCAACCACCGTCCCCCTTCCTTCCACGTCCATCATCCTGCCCCCTACCGCCTCCCACCGGAACTCCCTCCTCTACTCCTTGCTCAGAATTTTGCTCCTCTTTTACCCTTCGCGTTATGTCAATGCGTCAGGGACGGGGCAGGCCATGCCCTGTTTGAGACGTTGAGTGGAGGAACAACCCATGGTGGATGGCAGGTGGCGGACTCATCCGTACGCGTGCGTCCGAGTCATCGTCCCTTTCTGGTTGCATCCACACCCCGCTCTTGGGTTTCTTTCCCTCTTAGTCTCAGGAGGATGTGGCGGGCGTTCTGTGTATTGGGAGTCGCAGCAAGATCCGCCTTTCGCGTCGCCGATGCGAGGAATCTCGGCTTGTGATAATCGGGAGGGGGCATTGGGGGTTATGTATTATTAATATAAGTGCGTTGATAGCCCAGGCACGTCATTCGCGTTAAGCTTCAATTATAACCTTGCATCGAGGAGCTCAGGACGTCGTCAAACCCCATCGTTCATCTCTCCTTACCATCTTTTCCCATCCAACCACCATCCCGTCAACTCGGTCATCGTACCCCTTCCTTCCCTCGCTCATTGTCCCTCCCCGCCAGGACCTCCTCCGCGCCCGGCCTATGCTCCCGCTCGCATGTTCTCCTGCGCGATTCCAACCGTGTAGGGGTGTCCCGAGAAGGATCATCATTGATCCCAGGGACTAGGCGAACGGTACTCGAGGCACTGCGCGGAATTCTAAAACTTGGGCGGTGTAGGAAGGAGGAAACCTACCCCTCTGGCCTGGCGAGGAATCGGCGAGGCGCGTCCCCCGTATCTCCATTCCCCCATCCCCCCCTTTCATCCTTCTCTTCTCTCTTCTCTCTACGCGAGTTTGAGCGCGTCGTCTCACCGTTTCGCTTATTCTGTATCGCATCGCATCTTTTCTGCTCGATCGCCTCGCCCGAACCCTTCCCTTGGTCGAATCCCGAGAACCCTCCTGCTCACTCATTCGCCCTCCCTCGTCTTTCCGCGCACTGTATGATCGTAGGCTCCTTGACGTCGATTGGCGTCTACTTTATCTCACCCCAAGCGCGGCTCACGCGTGGTACTGGTAGACAAGAACTGTCCAAAGGAAAGGACCCCAGGTTTCCTCGGGCTGAGGCTCTGTCCGGTGCAGTGTCCACGACCGCTGTTCGACCGAGACGTGCCCAGGCATCCACACTCTGGAGTTGAGGTTTCCGTTCGATCGTTCATTCCATGGCCTGTGCGCTGCGCCTTTGCCCACTTCAACATATATCCGACTTGGTTCTTTTCTTTCTTTACCCGCTTAATGGCAATGTGTGACTGTGGTATCTTTGCTTGAGGATGGGAGTCAAAGAACGATGTGGGAGGGAAGCAGATGAGCGTGCGGGCCAAAGGACTTCTCGGAAGACTGAATACGCTGTTTTGTGTCCACGACTGCGCCAAATAACCTTGCATTCTTCCCTTCCGACATCATCGACCCACTCACTGTCACCACCAGTCTATCTTGCGCCAAACGCATTATTGGAAACAGAAGAGCTCCTTGCTGACCCCCATGGACTGGAGAACGGCGTCCTCGTCAAACGCAGACCCATATGGCTCTGCTCGATGGCCGCAGGAGCGACAGAGAGCAGAGATTTGCACGTAGACAACGATGTCGATAAACGCGGTGTGTCGCCGAATATTCCTTGTACCCTCTTTGCTTCCACAATCTTCCACCAACTCANCTATCCCCTCAGATCTCTTGACATCGCTGCGTCCTTTGCTCACCCCATCTGGTCGCCGTACCCCTCTCTCGTCGTTTCTCCTGCTGTGAGAATCTCCTCCACGCCCAGGCCTTGCTTACGCTCTCATTTTCTCTTGCATAGTTCCCAATCATGCAGGATGTCCTTAGAGGGATCGTCGTCGATCTCAGGGACTCGGCGAATGTCATGGTAGAGTCTAGCTCAGGCGGTGGAGGATATTTTCTCTTGTGACGAAGAGGGTGAGGCTTGCCTCCATTGCACTTATTCTCATCATAATCCTCAAACGTCTCTCCCCGTTTTCCCTCGTTCCGTTGCACATTTTCATTTCCTACTCAATCGCGCAACCATTGCCCTTGGTCTCGCGTACCCTCCTCCACACCCATCCCGCGTTCCCGTGCGTCTCATGGGCTGCATGATCATCATAGAGAGTGCAGTCCGCCTCTTGATGTTTTACATTGTGCAGGGGCAAGACGTATGGTTATAAGCAGCAGTAAGGTACTAGAGGAGGGTACTTTCAATTGCATGCGTCTCTCCGCCGACTGAAGGAGGGGCTCGCAAGAAGTCGAATTGTCGTTCCGGTTCTCTCACTACCTTCCATGGACTCGTATTCTCTTTAGATTCTCTATCTATCTCCCTCTCGTTTCGCATCGAGACTCAACACCGATTTCTCAGCAAGGCTCTTCTAGGACGACCGTGCCTATTACACCCCCCAGTTCCATCCCTTCTGCTGCAAAGTTTAAGGGCGTGTCCACTGCTGGCCTATGCTCGCATCGCACGTGGAAATTTGGTGTTCATGGTGTATAAGTAGCCGGTCGACAGCTAGGAAAGCCTTATGTGAGAGTTGGTGTGGCATCAACCCTCGGCCCCTTGTAGTGCGATGAGCTTCGAGTGGAAACATTGTTGTGTGGATGAGGAGATCAGCAGCAACACTCTGAGATATACGACACCTGCGAGATCATCAACCCCGTCGCCGTCCCGCACCATGGCTTCCTTATCAAGACCCTTGAGCTCTCCATCGACGCATACATCGAGGTTGAAAGGTTAACCTCTGGTACAGCTCGCTACGGCTCGTTTCTATTTTCCCTCCCCGATGTAAGAACTTTTAATGCAAACTAAATAGAAACTATCCGGGTTTGATTCACTGGAATGGAACTGGCCTTTCTCCATCCTATAGCTTTCCTTGTTCCAGCTTCGCCTCACCATCACCCAGTAACTGGATGCTCCTCCCAGTAAATCCCAACTTAATCTGATTCGCCACGTGAATCTCCACACCAAGCTCATCCGCCATCTTCCACACCACACCTGGGTTCTTCTGGAATGCCCTTCCAACAAATACAACGTCTGCGTCTCCCGCCTGCAGTATCTCCTCCGCGACGACTCCGTTCGCAAGGCTTCCAACAGTGCTTACAAGCATGCGCGAGCCTACAGCTTTCTTCGCTGCGGCGGCAAAGGGGACTTGGTACTTGAGCCCTGGGCGAATCTTTTGGCGGTGGTCTATCCCGCCTGCGGACACGTCGAGGAGGTCGACGCCGTGCTCGGCTAGGATGGGGGCCAGGCGCACGGTGTCTTCCACACACCACGAGGGTTCATTAGGCACGACTTCCTCAAGCCACTCCGTAGCAGATATCCTGGAAGGAGATCAGGTATCGCTGAGAATACATCACAAATTGGAGCTACACTCGCCTCAGGAAGAGCGGCATCGTCTCAGGTATGACAGCCCGAACCGCATCCACCACTTCTAAGGTCAGTCGAATCCGATTCTCGAAGCTGCCTCCGTACTCGTCCGTGCGCCGATTACTGGTAGGACTGCAAAACGTGGACAACAGGTACCCATGAGCACCATGGACCTCAATCACGTCGAACCCAGCTTGCACAGCACGCTTTGCCGCATCTGCAAACGCATTCACCACCCTCTCGATTCCTTCCTTCGTTAGCTCTTTGGGTGTGGGGTGTGTCTCATGGAACGGCACCGCTGACGGGCCCACGATCTCGTCCGGCCACCCAGCCGTCGCTTTCGAGGCTACTGGCCCGACGCGTTTCCAATGTGGGACGCACGATGCCTTGCGTCCCGCGTGTGCGAGTTGTATCGCTATCTTCTGGCTCTGGGAGTGCGCGAACTCGACGAGCTGTGCGAGGGGCTTGATCTGCGCGTCGGACCAGAGCCCGACGTCCTCGGGTGAGAGGCGGCCCTCGGGCAGGACAGCGGTTGCTTCGATCATGCTCAGCCCGGGTCCACGCGAGACGATGCCGCCGACTATGGATGACATCGAGAGGGAAAGTTAAGAATGTGAATGGGTAGAGGCAGCATATAATAAATAGATCAGACGTACTATGGGCCATATGCCACGGTGTTACGATACCATCTTTGGCGGAATATTGACACATAGGCGATAACTGGAGACAAAGATGACGAAAATACCATTGGAGAGACGGACACGGATAACGCACGAAGATCCTGTTCTGGAACTCGACACCACGAATCTTCAGCGGCTGGAACAGCTTGGGAATAGGCTTGCTGCTCTTCTGCGGAGTGACAGCAGTACCCGCTGGTGGGCTCTGCCTCGGCGTGAAATACGAGATGTCGGGTGCAGGAAGATTAACGTTGTCGGTCATTGCGAGTGATAGTCTTGGGGCTCGGGGTAAAGAACAGGGCGAACATTTATACAGCGAGCACCGCTTAACCATTGCTTCTTACGAAGCCGATAGCAATGTCTAGATCTGAGGCAATACGGAGCAATTCGATCTCGTCTACGAACCACTTCTGGAATCGTATACAATTTTTGTTGCTTTTGCTCGTAGATGCTCATCTGGGCTTGCGTTTCCGTCAGTCGGAGAGGCGACCTGAATGCAAGAAAGGCGTGGATTGACCTTCTTACTCGGCTTCCTTATTGACTTCCGGTGCCTCGTTCGCAACGGCGAGGAAGAGAAATGGCTCCAACAGGTCAGTTCGGCGAGTTTCCACTGTGCCGCCTACAGAGCAAAAGTCATTGGAATTACACTCTGTACGCGATGAGGAAGCTCACCTGGACACAGAAGCAGTGTGCGTGGGATAACGCTCGGTCAGCCCAGGAAGGATGTCGAGTCAGTGCATCAATTCTTTCTCATCGCAGGAGGTCTATACTGATGAACGTGAGAAGTGTAGCGGTGTTCCTATACCAGTTACCGCGGTTTCGCGTAGGCGACGTCACATTCAACCCATACGAATGCCCAGAGCACAAATTGAGGAATATCCGCAAGATATAGTGTGCGAGTGAAGAATAAATGGCCAGGGAAAAAAAGGTGTACAATCTGCAATGGGAATGGTGTCGCACGAACCTCGGCTCTAGGGCTGCCCTGCGAAGAACACGAACCCGATCAATGCTAGCCACTGGATAGGGCCCGAAGATGGCAGCGATGTCTCCCTCGTTCGATTCACGGGCCTAAGGGGCGTGGAAATAGAATGAAGATTTCAGTAGTCCCGCAATAATGTGGCACTTATCCAGGAGGATCTGAAAAGAAAAGGTAGAATGGAGTCGAGAAAATAGAGCGCAGCAATGTTTTCAGTGCGCATACATTCGACCCGTTGTACACGGGTACGGGAGGGCGAGCTTCACTTCAAGGAGAATGCACAAGAAGCGAAACCACTTTCCTCGTGCTCGGGTTGAAACGAAAGAAATCGGGAAGAGGAAGATATCCCTGCTGCAATGGTGTCGGCGAGTAGCCCTCCCACACCCAAACCATTTCCTCGGCGTGTACCTTCACCAAGCGCGATCCCGAAGCGAACATTCAATATGCCGCTGAGAAATGGCGAATGGTAGGCAACAGTTGGGCGAGGAGGAGAACCTGGCGGTTAGCAAGCCAGGGACGTGCAGATAGGCAAAAAAAGAATAGAACGGAACGAGGGTGAATGAAGTGAGGAAGGGGAATGTATGCGTGCAGAAAAGTCTTCCTGCAGCGGGAAGTCTGAGGAAACGTTCCACATTCCGTTCGCCTCGCTTGAGAGACGAATATTGCGACTCCAATATCATCGAGAATGCGCATATATTGCACAGGGAGCAGAGGGGGCACGAAATGAGCCTTGAATGCAAAGGCAAGATGCACTGAGCATACTGCGAAAAAGGGGCAAAGGAAGACCGTGATGGGTAAGAAAGTGCGTGTCGACATCTACCAGGAGCCGCCACCGAGAGGCCTGCTCCAGAGAACCTCCGAGGCTGAAAACTGATGGAAACACCGAGAACGAACATAAAGAGCAACCCAAGTTGAACGGCACAAAGCAAAAAGAACTGGGATCCAACAGAGCTGGCAAGCCAGTGCTAACACGTCCCAACAGCTCGAAACACGGTGCGTAAAGCGTGTTGGATGGTGTAGCCGCGTGCAATCCTGTGAGTGAGCACAGACCATCCCTGTCGACAAAGACAGGTAGGTAGACACAGCGTAGAGGGTGTCCGTTGCGAACGAGCGCACAAATCCTGATGAGAAAGTGAGGAGGCAAAGGATAGAAGAGCACGCACCTCAAATCGTAATGGCATAGCCTGAGGATATAGGTGAGTTGGTAATTATGCAGGGGCTGGAATGTGAGCAGACGAAACAAAGACTCAGAAAGCGAACCCACCTGAGCACGATCGTAGCCACGCCAGCGAGAACAGAACCTACGCCCATCCGGGTCCCTATATCGTGGTATCGGCGGGTGAAATGAGCGTAAAATGTGAGAGGGCGGTTCTCGTGGGGGGAGAGGACGGTGGAGATGGATGTGGTGAAAGGAAAGGGAACGTGGGCACAGCCAGGAAATCTTGGAGACATCCGGTCCGGATGAACTGCTACTTGACTTCGGTGAAGTTGCCAAACAACGCGCGCTCGTCTCTCTCTTGCCACACACTCGGTGTATATCTTTCCCTGGATGAACTCGTCCTAGATCTCCGTTAGACAGCTCGTGGTGCACCCAAACCACTTGCTCTCTTCTGCACTCTGGCACTTCAACCGGCAGGACTCAATTTGGTTCGATTTACGTCGAAGGATTGACGGAAGGTCTGGAAGGAAAGACTTGGAGCATGGATCAAGGTGCGTCGTCGTTACTTCCTTTCAATGCATTCAGCAACTGCCACTAGCACTGCGATGCGTCCAATTCCTGGTCTCTTTGCCTTCTCCACTCTGATCATCCCGCGTGCTTCGACCGTCCTGGTCTTCGTACTCCAAGTCCATACGTCTTCCCTCCTTGCTTCTCACTATAGCCTCTCCTCCACATCAATCCCAAGCTACCCTCCTATTTCCTCTGTTACCGCTGTCGATTCCAGGGACAATGCGAAACTTAAGCTATCTGGACCCGATTGCGGAGGAAAGCCCTGCGGATGTCAAGGATGTGATAAGGTACGCCCGCCATTCCTCGTCATATTCCTCACCCCGGTTTCCTCTCGATGCTTTCCTTCTTCCTCTATCTTTCCATTTTTCCCGTTTCGTGTCCTACATCTATTCAACTTTACTGTGCCACCCTCTCCTTCCCTCAATCCCCAGTGCGCACTCTCGATCTCTGTCCATCTATCCATTCCCTCCTTCCTATCACCCCCCTCGCCTCATCTTCCCTTGTCCTCCCACCCAGCGCAGAATTTTCCACTCGTGTTTCCTCTCGCATGATATCTGATTATGTGAGGATGATCTCGCCATAGATCACAAAGAACACGGCGAGAGGTCTACAATTTCCACACACTGGGTCGTGGAGTAAATGGGGAAGCTGGACGAAGGATAAGATGTGTTCCATCACCTCCTCTGCATGATTCTTCCGCCATTCTTCGGCGCTTTGTGTGTCGTACTCGGCATATCCGCGCACAGTATGTTTCATTCAATATGTTGCTTGCCGCTCGTGGGTCCGTGCATATCGTCCAGCTGGCCATTCTTTCGTGCTGCATTCTTGCCTTCGTCCCTTTCCCTTTCCATTCTTGTCAGACCAGTGATCTCCTTCTCCATCCCCACCATCGGTTGTCGCTCGCAGCTCCTCTTGCATGATGTTTAATCGTGCAAGAAAGTCTCTAGAGATAGCATTTGTATCCCGACGAAGGACGCAGCATACGTTTTTACCCATCTAGGTAGAGGAGGAGAGCGTGGGCGTGTTTACAATGAATGGCGACTCGCGAGGCACGGTCAATGGTCATACTCCCCCTGCGTCTGTTCTTGCGTATTCTTTTGCCAACTATGGCCTTAGCATTTTATGTTGTGCTCAGCATCCATTCGGCGGCCCGAGGCCCCTCCTCCAGCAGACCCCCTTACACCCGTCTCTAGCCCCAAAAAATCTCATTTGTTCGTGGAGTTCGTCCTTGGGGAGGTAATATCCCACCCGGAAATGGATGGAGGTTCGGACTTCTTCCACCAAGGCCTGGCTATCGAAAGATCATTCTTGCATGGCGATGCATCCTGTCTACACGTCGAGGGTAGACTCCCCGATGCCCTCAAACCTAATGCTGTGGGGAGCCTTCTCCGAGTGTGTGCAGGCGACCTCACTCATACACGACCTCCGAGATAGTGTCGTAGATTCTATGGCCTGTTCTTTTGTGTTTTCAAAGACTATTGGTTACCACTTATGCAGGCAGACAGCATCTGGACGTGTTCATGAATCGCAGATGTCAAAGAAATTGCTCATGGTCTACTTGATTCACTACCTACCCCAACGACGGGTTCGCATTCCGTGGCGGCACTCGGTGGGTATGTCGCTTTAGAAGGAACGACACCTGACTTCGTCATGCAGCTCTTTGCAGCTTCAAAGCTCACTCCCGCCGACTCTACAACGCTATTTCCGACTGCTCTCCTCGACCGTAAGCAGCCTCGTTCAACACTCCAGCTCGCTCTTGTTCATCATTTTCCCTCAGACGGGTCGTTCACCCAAAAGGTCAATCGGAATTCCACTATCGAGTCTCCGTTCTCTCGACCAAATTTTCCGCGTTCCACAGGCTCTCTCGTCCATATCTTTCCGGATATCGCCGGTGCCGTGGACAAGACGATGTCGGCGATAAGGGCAGAGGATAAAAGAAGCCCAGGAGGCTTCTTCGGCGCCTAAGCATCTTGACCTCTTACTCCCACCTTGCCATCTCGCCTCCACCATATCGTCGTCACCTCATCACCCCAGGCAACCCCGTACGTCCCCTTTCATGTTGGATGACATCGCCGTTCCTAATACACCTCTCCGTAGGTTCCACCCAAATCAGAAACTGGTGAGTCCTCACGTTCCCCTCTCGTCCGTTCCCAGTCAATGAGTCCGCGGTCGCCTCTTCCCCATACCTCAAATCCGATCGAATTTCTACCACCAGCGCCGCGAAGGACGCGCTCGCAGCAAGGAGGCTGCTCTCGGTGGTCTTTCTCCTGCTCGGACGCCCTTATTTCGTGTTCTTTTTCCCTTGTGAATCGACGTTCCATTTGCTTCGAGGAAGGTATTTTCTACAGTGGTGGTCGTCGCCGTGCATAATAATTTTAATTACTAGACCGATTACTTTTATGACGTATATTTATGTTGGAGAGTTGGCTATACTGCGGAATGAACCTAGACCCAGGCAAGCTAACGGACGATATTGAAAAGTTAAATTAGTTGAGAGAACACACTATGGAAAGTAACCCAGCCTGAAATCGATTCTAGACGGCAGAGCGCTCCGTCACCTGGTTTCCGTGACCGGCTTGACAATGGCATTTATAAATCCGACATCGCATCTTGTCTCAAAAGTACGTCGTATATGTAGGCCGAGGAGGGTGCTATCAAAAACTCAAACGTCGAATTTGTAAATTGAATCGAATACATGGCAGTTGTGAGACTGCCGATCTAGACACCGGTGCAGCCCGTTCAGCAATACCGACTCCCACCAGTTCGTCCTCCACATTATCATTGCATTCCCCGCCTTTCGTCGATCAGGAGACAGGAAATATGACCTATCGCAGGAAATGGCAGGCGGTTAGAGGAGCCGTGAGGGTGGAGGGGCGTTGCGGTCGTCCTGGAGAGGAATTGTTGATAGACGGAGAAAGAGAATGCGTACGAGGAAGAGGATCAATTAAAATATAAGAGTGTGAATGACTCGATGCGTCATGCACATAAGCTCCATGACGAGGCGCTCATGAAAACTTTGAATCCTGCCATATGAAGTGCGAACAGAGCCTCTTGTGTTTCGCTGAGCGAACTACCCGGAGCTGGTCGGGGTTTAATGTTTAACAGTGATGAGGCATGCGATACGAGAGGAATATTCATTGCCACTCGCACATTCCATTCATACGAGCAGGAGCCGTAACAAGGACGAGAGCATGGGTGGGGTCACGAGCAACACCTCCCAGATGGAAATGAGGACAGACCGCCCATCTCATCATCTTTGACCGAGCCCCGCCCATAGACATATTTGTATACCCCAACCTCCAGCACCAACTATTCAGTCTCAAGGCGAGACTGTAGCGTAGTACGTGAGGTGTAGAGTGGGCTTGAGCGAGGCTCGGATGGGATGGTGGATGAAGGGCATACGAGCTTCCAAGTGGAATGGTAAGATTTGGGAATTGAGGCAAAAGCTGCATGATGCGGCATGCGGGTAGACACTTTCAATGAGGAGGCTCGCACGAGATGGCAGCGAGGACGTGGGCACCGTTGATAAAAGTATGCGGATACGGAGATCAAATATGAGCACGAACGTGCGGGGTGACGGAAACAAGCGCACTGACAACCACTGTTCTCATTGAACGCCGGGCAGAGATACTTTCGAATGGTGTCGGTGGTCCGTGTCTTTGATGTGGGCGCTGCAGCATTGACTCTGAGGAAGGAAGTGGCAAGAAAGAAACAGAAGGAGCGCACGGACCATCGCCGTTGGACCGGAGCTTAGATTAACCGTTGCTTGGTTCTCGGGATTGCGCCAAATAATTCTCCTCAGGCTCGTCGCCATCGTCGATCTTTCATCTGCTTTCATCTGCACCATCGGACGCCCCGAAACATCCTCGACTATATTCTCACCGGTAGTTTGCACGTACAACTTGAACACGATAATGCCACACTTACTCTCCCTTTGTCTCGGTCACATTCACGGCGGTCATGAACACGCAGAAGGAACAGAGCCCGACTTCGGGACCCAGCTTCTGTCATGTTCTATTTCGCTGCTGCGGTACACTGAGCGGAAATGCATCGGGTGATCTGTGAGCGTTTCTACCTCGCAGGAGAAGGCGGGAGACTGATATATTCATTCCTCGCAGACATCGACAGCTTTCCGTGTCCTCCTTATTTGAACACACGCATCTCATTCTCGCCCGGCTCTATCTTCTTCCTCTTTCAAGTTCCCGTTCCCCTTGCAACGTCAATCTCCGCTAATCAGGCGTCTCTTTCATTCTCACTAACTCGTCTGTTTGGGTCTGTTGAAGTGAAAACGAACCCTTCGTAGTATGCTCTTTGGTGAGTGCGACCCTCTTCCTTCCTCCGCTTGCTTTCCTTCGTCGTTCCACCCTGATTGGTGTCCTCTGGTCTCATATGCACGATACGCATCTATCTATTCGTGCGGCTCCCCTAGGACGACATCACTCGTCTCAACGGGCGATGAACATCACATTTGGAATTCTGTTCATGGGACAACGGAGACCGCGTGCACCACGCAGGTTGGCGCTTGTTCCACGTTCAGCACAGCGCCTTTCCTCTCGATTGACCTTCGGACATGCTGTGCCAGTGGAATATTCCTCCATGCTGCCATCTAGGACTTTCCTTTTGCACAATTTCACGTGTTGTCCTTGCGATTGATTACGCGGACATCTTGCTAGAGATGAATAGAACCATTCATCTCAGCGGTGTGCGAATGGTAGGCGCATTCCCACACAGTGCAGCTGTGGAGGATGTTTCTGGACAGGAATCGTGTCCACATGAATATGGCTATCGTTTATGCTCTCTGTCCGGCCTCTTTATCATTCCTAGAGCAGGTGACGCGGCATTCTGTTCCGTCGCAGTACGAGCGGTGGCAGCAGCTGAGAAATGCATGCTTCAAACAGCTTTGCTGCGCTCTGCACACTTTCCCGCGTTCGTTCTCGATTCATGTACTCCCCTTTGTCATCCACATCTTCCGTGACGCCCCTTTATTACATAGCCCTCACAGGCGCTGAATCCCTCCATATTTCATCGAATTTTGCTTTCCTGTCTTCGCTGGTCCACAAGCATGCATTGCACGCTTGAGTCTTCATGGACAGGGGAAGCAAGCAGGATGTGCAACTCGACGATGAATGGAGGGAACCAACCACCGCACTGAGGCTTATCCCCCGCTCTCCCCTCCCTCCCTCTTTCCCTTCTTCGGTTTTATATCCTCAAATCATCTCGTGTATCTGATGGCGGTTTACTTAGCTTCGCCGAGGTCTGGCGCGTTTTTGGTATGTTCATTCCCTTCGTATCCTAATCTCGCGTGTTCGTCATTGCATTTTCTATCATATACATGCTGCACAAGAAGCGCCTTCTTCCGCTTTTGTGTTCTGGATTGCTTGTTCGTCAGTTTATTTATTTATTTGCCCGTTCTTCTCTCTGATCTACACCCTGCCCAGCACGTCGAAGAAGCTGCGTCGCGATTCCATTAATAATTATCGGCTTTTCGTTCGCTCGATCCTAAGGCCATCGAGTTGCCGGTAATCTACTGGCCTTGTCCGCATATGCTCCCTCTTCCTTCATTGATTTTCTCTCAATCCACTCCGTTCGGAGTAGAACAGCCGTGAACTATAACGAGAGGGGAGGACGGCCGCAAATTCTGGCGTGGAATTGCTCAGATTTCGCGTGGAGGCACTGTTCTCTGAATCCTGCCTACTTCGTTATCTGCTCTACATTGCTTCGCCATGTTTGCAGCCCTCTTTCATTCCATCTTCATGTTGTGGCGTTTTCTGCATGTAAATCGATTTCCAAAATGTCACTCCATTTCCTCGCCTCCCCGCCTTGCCGGTCATACTTTATCATTATCTCTTCTCCTTGTCCTACTTTTCTGCGTCCTTCCATATCCGCTAATCGTTCTTTCGTACGGCTTGCGCCCCGCCTCCAGAGTGGTGGAATCACGGGAGGCGGCTTTATTCGTGCCCATATTCCTTGGGCCAGTTGGTACATCGGTACGTCATACAAAATGGATGCAAGAATACAAATACTTTGCAGCACATTGTGTGCAATGTCACGGAATAGACAGCATAGTCTTGGTGTTGAACGTTGATATCCGGTCCAAATAAATGGCTTGCCTCCAAGAACGTCAACACGTAGCCAGAAGGAGAAACGAGAATGCACTAGGGTGGAAGACGCGATTCAGGCATCGCAATAGGTGGTTTCAAAATATCGGACCTGCACGATTTCCGTCCTCGAAGACCCTCTTATGGCCCGACTGTACACCATTCGTTGATTCCGAGAGGATAATGTCATCCGCTCGCAGAAATTAGACGAGGGGGAAGGCGAAAGAGGGTTCTCGAGGAGACTGATTGACCGTGTGCATAGGTACCGCAGCAGGGAAGTAGACCTCGCGAAGAACAATTCAGGCCGAGATATAAAGAAATTATCAAGAAAACAAAGGAATCAGGAAAGGAATATGTTCAGACACCTCGCGTTCATAAGGAACCGTGCAGCGCCCATTGTCCTCCAGAGCCTACTTTTCTTCGCCAGATGTGGGGGCATCCGTTGCTACCGAGAGACGGGAGACGCCGTCTCTGAGGAAGACAACGGTTTCTTAGCAGATGAATGGGCCTGGAAGAGAGGGTCGCATAAAATGGCCAACACAGAAGGAGACGAGATAGAAGAAGAAAAAAATAAAACACGAGCAATAAGAATGAGAAATAAACACCTTGCAGTATCCTGTGCGTTGCAGAGGGACGCTCGTCTGCCTTGACGTCTCTCGGTTCACCATCTGGACGAACCAGATGGCCGTGCAGGCAAAGGGAAGAGAACGCAAGAGTTCGCCCTAGGCGTGTACGGTTCGCACTGGATACAGAACTTGGGCGACGAAGAAGGTTGGCAAGTAATGAACTCGAAGGAACCATCGGCAAGGAGGAAGGAGAAAAGCAGGCCGGGCACGAGGGGTCTCAATCGGACATCGTACAACCCATCCCCCCGGTGCAAGTGATACTTCGAGAGCTGAGGAATACAACACGTCCAGAGTCCCGAAAGATGGGATCGTCTTGCGAGAGCTCGCAGAGACCCTACAAGATGCCTAGAAAAGAAGGCTCTTGGACGACGCTATCCACCCATGAAGAGCCACTCGGACGCGAGGCTGTCAATGAGCAACGGCGAGGTATAGAAATTGGGTGGGAGAATACGACATATGGATAACCTGATGCGCTGCCTTGGATGATAGAACAAAGAGGAAGAGGTAGGCGGATGACGCACCGTGGACGGTAACTCAATTGAAAATAACGAGGTGCCCATTTCGAACTACAAACATGGGGTAAGATGACGAGGCGTAAATCGAATGAGGCGAGCACCAGCAGCAACATCGGCACCAGGTCACTGTGCTTGAACGAAACGAATTCAGCCCGCTTTACGAGGCGACTAGTCGTCAGTCAACGCAGGCATATGGAGACCTAAAAAAGGTCCTCGGGTACTGCTCCAAGGGGGGGCCAGTAAATCCACGACGTCGAAGACGGGCGGTGCTCTATCACGTTAAGTGGTGCATAGAGTGGTTGCGGCCTCCTTAATTGCGTGGTGGGCGGAGGCTGAGAGATAATCGATTGGTGCACAGACTTGTGATATGAGCGTGAAGTAGAGGATGCAGCGAAGAAGAGGGTGCATACCTTCGTCTCGTTTGACCATCGCTCGCGACTCGTGGAGCACATAGGTTGTGCCAAGTGTCCTGTATAACGGACTCTCGTCTAACAAGCATGAGATAAATCAAATATCTCTGTCGTCGTCGAGGAAGGACTGACCTTATGAATGAAGAACAAGCAAAATTGAGGATAAATGCAGGATGCGAGAAAATGGAATGATGACCGAAGCACGCCTTCAGCGCGCATATATCGAGCATATCGCATGGAGAACGGGAAATCTATTCTAACAGGAAAGCATAAACAGTCTCGGATTAGAGGAAGAAGTGTAGACCCCATCTTTTCGTGGACACGAAGTCGAAAAGAAGGATAAAAGAGAGACAGCCCTGCTCTTATCAGAGCGCCGAGCCGTCCTCAGTATCTTGCGAGCTGCTACACACGCAGATCCCCACCAATTGGCTAACGTTCAAGACGTCGTTCCGAGTTGTAAGCGGCAGTTGGGTGCGGAGGAGGGTAGGGCGGTCTTGGAGAAGGGGAGGTGTCCAAGAGATGGAAGGAGAAAATAGAGAAAATTGTGAACGAGCAAAATAGTCAAAAAGAGTTGAATATATGCGCCGGAAAAGGCCTTTTCTGAGGCGGGAAGGATGTAGAGAACGTTGCCCAAAGCATTCACCCCGTCTCTAAGGTGAAGGTGTACCTCTAGATGAGCGAGGGTCAAAGGGCGAAAGGAGAACGGCATATGAGAGAAAAAAGAGATTGACAACAGCAAGAATCAGCAAGAATCAGGCGTGTACAGCGAGGAAGGCAGTCGCGATGGATAAAGGTGGGTCGACGCAGCGGATCTTTGAGCCCAAATAAGATCCTGCGCGAGCTGAAAGCAGAAGAGCGTCAAGGAAAAGTGTGAAGGGGCCTTTGGTAAGAGGTACGGAAAATGAAAAGAGGAGGAGAGGTATCAGGCCCTCCGAAACGTAAATGGGCGCCACCCTGAGCCACTGTACTAGGTAAACACGTCTCAAAAGCGAAAAAACGACAAGAAAGGTGTATTGGGCTAGGTAAAGGTGTGGCATTTGGAGATGAGCACATACCGCATAAAAGGCGAAGGCGCGTAGGTATACACGGCGCAGACGGCGCTCGTTGTGCTCGGGGATTGGGACTCTGATCCAGATCGCAGAGATGATGCGTGGTGGAAGGCTCTGAACCGAACAAAAACTCGCAACTCGCCATATCAAACTTGGAATCGCGAGACTCACCTCGAGTTGACGGCGACACTAGCATTGGGATGTGAATCGGCCAAAGGACAGTCGAGCACTGCAAGCGTATCTACCCCAAATTGTACGCCACGCCGATCGCACACATCTACGTCGAAGCTTGTTCGGCGGGGGTAATCGATAAGAATTGTTGGCGCCGGATGAGACGATGGTGGTCCTTCTGCGCAATGAGGGTTGTGGTGAGAGGGAAAGAGATGGCGCAGGGGCCAAGGAAGTTGTGTCATCATACCATCACTATGCGGACCGAAAGAACCGTTGCTTGCCCCTGTCGCATTCGCCAAACAACGCCTGTTCCTCTTTCCTTCTCGCCACATCGACCTCTAGCATTTCCCCCCGAATATCGTCTCGTACAAAGGAAAAAGGACTCATTCCTTAGGGATGTGAGTAGGACCATCTTAGTCGATCCGCTTAGCTAGGAACAGTGTGGGAGAGAATGAAGGATCTGCAAAGGAGGCTGGCGGTGTGTCAATAACTCCCTTTTCCCTCCTATCTAGATTGACATGTCCGTTCCTTCCAGACATTTCACACCTACAGCATCTTGTTCGTCAAACATGTAAACTAGGCGATAATCTCTGACATCTTTCCTTTGCTCGCAGCAGCGATCTCATCTAACCGACATCATCACGAGTCCTCAGTGTGCTTCATCTCATCTCGATACTAGCAAGCGGGCCTACCGCCCCAGGCACATACATCCGTCTGTTGTTGGTACTTCGATGTAAAATTCTGGGCTCGCACCTAGCGTAGTGTGTTAATCGGTAAGTGGTGCCGGCTTGTTGTCTAGTTCATCTTCTTGCGGTTGTTGTTCTTCCTCCTTCCCTCTTCATCTCTCTCCTTTTCAACCCGATTTCCGCCCCATCGTCCCATCTGCACGATATATTTCTTTTCGTGCAGCTCCATGAATGGCGATACTACTCGTCTCAAAGGACAACGAATAGTGGAAAATGTTTCGGTGTCTTGTGGGACGACAGAAATCGGTGTGTATGTGACGGTTCTTGTTTCTCATTCCGCACGCCCTTCCTCTTTATTTGGCCCGCAGACGTCTTTCGCACCGTGGAGAACTCTTCCATGCCGTAGACAGGGACTATCCCTTTCGTACGAGCTCGCGATCTATGCAGCGGGACATCATGACTCTGCTAGAGACGAATAGAACATCCTCGTCTCAGCGGCGTACGAGCGGTAGAAGCACTCCTGGTAAACGCAGCAGTGGAGGACGTTCCTAGACTTGATCATCGCGATCATTTCCCCTTTGTCCAACACCTCCATTCTAAGCTTTCGTTCTAAAAATTGGGTTGAGCGTTCTCTGCACGCCCTCAAATGTCGACTCTCGGCTTCCCGTCCCTCTTTCCGTTGCTGAATCGTCATCACTGCGCACGATCACAAGCCTTCGTCGTTTATATGTATCTTCCGCGCGCCTCCTCATCACGTAGCCCTCACCACAGCCGGTACCCCTCCATACCTCATCGGATTTTGTTTTCCTGTCTTAGACGGTCCATCGCCGCGTATTCCACGCTGGAGTCTTCATACAGGATAATTGATTCCGCAGCGTGATGGAGGGAAGCAACCACGGCTCTGACGGCGAAGCATTATCATCCCCCTTCCCCCTTTCCCATTGTGCATAGCCCATCGTGACGTCTACCACTGGGATGCTTAAACTGATACTGTGTCTAGATATCGGGATCATGTTGGAGGAGACCCTTCAGGTTACGCTTGAGATTCCGATAATAATGTTCGGTTTACAGTAAGTCTTTCTGCCTCTTCTGAGGAGATAATCATCTAATCGACTACAAGGGATCTAAGGATACGGCAATGTAGACGTCTCAATCTGTGTGCGTTCGACCTCTGCCTTCTATCTCTTACACCTCTCTCTCATTCTCCACCTCATGCGACAGAATGTCTTCGACTTAATAGCCAAAACCATTGCAACGACCAATTTCTACGTGCTCGCTATCGAGAACACTTATGAAAAATTTCAGAGCGTCGGAGAGGTGGCTTTGGGGGTACTGAAGTGCTAGAATAAGGTAAAGCTCTGCACCGTCGTTACGAGTCATTTCCATTTTCCCTTTCTAGTTTCCAAACATCAGCTTCAAACCCAATCTAACGATAATTTTCTGCGATTTATAGGATTTACAGCGCGTAGGAAACCGGCGTTTACACTCCAGATGGATCCTACAACCTTTCCTCCTCTTTCTTTCGCGGCTCGGCCTCTCCCAGCAACTTGTAAGTTCTCCCAGTAAGTCCCAACTTGATCTGGTTCGCTAAGTGAATTTCAACGCCGAGCTCACCCGCCATCTTCTGGAATGCCCTTCCAACGAAGACAACATCTGCCTCGTCGGCCTGCAGGACCTCTTCTGCAACAACCCCATTCGCCAGGCCGCCAACGGCGCTGACGAGCATGTGCGATCTTACCGCCTCCTTCGCTGCGGCGGCGAAGGGGACTTGGTACTTAATCCCCGCGCGGATTTTTTGGCGTTGGTCTATCCCACCTGCGGAGACGTCGAGGAGGTCGACACCGTGCTCGGCTAGGATGGGGGCCAGGCGGACGGTATCTTCCACGCACCACGAGGGCTCGTTAGGCACGACTTCCTCAAGCCACTCCGTACCAGATATCCTGGGAGGAGGTCAGATATCGCCGAGAATACATCAGATGCCGGAACTGCGCTCGCCTCAGGAGAAGCGGCATCGTCTCAGGTATGACAGCCCGAATCGCGTCCATCACTTCCAAGGTCAGTCGAATCCGATTCTCGAAGCTGCCTCCGTACTCGTCCGTGCGCCGATTGCTGGTAGGGCTGCAAAATGTGGATAAGAGATACCCATGAGCACCATGGACCTCAATCACATCGAAGCCGGCTTCCACAGAACGCCTCGCCGCGTCTGCAAAGGCCTTCACCACCCTCTTGATCCCCTCCTTCGTCAACTCCTTCGGTTGTGGATACGTCGCATGGAACGGCACCACCGACGGGGCCCAAACGTCGTCCGGCCACCCGCCCGCCTCCTTCGGGGCAACTGGCACGCTGCTCACATAGGGTGGGACGCACGAGGCCTTTCGCCCTGCGTGTGCGAGCTGGATCGCTATCTTCTGGCTCTGGGAGTGTGCGAACTCGACGAGCTGCGCGAGGGGCTCGATCTGTGCGTCGGACCAGAGCCCGACGTCGTGCGGGGAGATACGACCCTCGGGAAGGACAGCGGTTGCCTCGATCATGGTCAGACCAGGGCCGCGCGAGACGATGCCGCCGACTGTGAATGAAACCGAGGTGGGCACGTTAGAGGTGGCATGTATGACACAGTGAGAAAGTAGATTGAACATTGGACATACTATGTGCCATGTGCCACGGTGTTACGATACCATTGTCAGCGGAATACTGGCAAAGTGGGGCCAACTATAGACAACGTCAACAAGAGAGACCAACGACGAAATATGTTAACGCACGAATATCCTGTTCTGGAACTCGACGCCACGAATCTTCAGAGGCTGGAAGAGCTTCGGGATCGGCTTGCCACTTTTCTGTGGGTTGACGGCAGTGCCTGCTGGTGGGTCTTGCTTCGGTGTGAAATATGAAATTCCTGGTGCAGGAGAGTTGATTTTATCGGCCATTACAAGTTGTCTTGGGATAAAGGACCAGGACGAGGAACACGACCCTTTTTATACTATGACCGTTTGAACGGCACCAAGACCTCGTTTCTTACGAAGTCGACATCAATATGCGCAACAAATTGTCAAGATGGAGTGGTTTGACCTTCTCCACAGACCGTGTTGCTCTCGGTACTCGGCGTCAACGCACTTGTCAGAAGCCCCAACGTTGTCGGTAATCTGGCTCCGGATGTGAGTAGACTTCCGTAAAATGGCGCACCTATTCATCATTTTCGTCGATTCTAATGCTTCTCCGGGCTTGTGTTTTCGTTAGTCAGTCCGACAACTCGGTGAGAAACGCGAGGTATTCGACATTCTTATCGACTTCCTGTGCTTCGTTCGAAAAGAGGGCAAGAGAAATAACTCCCACGAGTCATTTTCAATTAGTAGATCGGTAGGTTTCCAGCCTGCCGCCTATGGAGAAAAGGTCATTTAAAATGACAATCCCCAAGCGTAGAAATAGAATATGTGGGATAACGCTCGGTAAGACCTGGAAAAATGTCGAGTCATTCAGAACCAGATCTCTGTCATCACAAGGTTCAATGCTCCTGAACGTGGGTATCGCAACTGCAAATCATTTCACCAGCATAAATTTGCTCTATTTTTGCGTAAAGAGGAACGATAACCTAACGAGGACAACGATGGCGAATACATATTTACTCCATCGTGCCCATTATATGACCTCATGTTGGAGGCGGTGTCACACTCAACAAAACCAATGCCCCGAGCGCATATTACCAGAGCAATATCCACAAGACGCAATGTATAAGTGCAGAAGAGTGAAACTCGAAGACGAATCGACAAGGAAAAGGCATTTTGCAGACATTAAAAAAAACATATTCAAGGAGACCTATAGTCCACTGAAGCATATTTTCGACTTCATGTACACTAGAGTCAAGTGTAGACATAAGGCAACACGGAAGAAAATTAGGAAGACGGCAGAAAGCAAGCAAACGATTAATTCTTCTGCAACAGGAATATTTCGCCAGTTGTGTCACTCGAAATATAGAGGCGCTGGCCGGTAAGCGTAAACTCCAGTCCGACTGGACGGAAGCAGCCTGCAGGCGAGCCGGAGGTCGCTTCGAACAGCAAATCAGTAGAGTGGCAGAAGAGTAATTAGTCCGTAGACCATACCTGCATTACACTCCAAATCGTCGTCGTTCTTTAGTATATCCGTAAAGCTGGTCTCAACTGTTTCAACAAGCTCAATATTAGGCGACCATTCGCCCGTTAGGGAAAAGCTTCCAGGCACAGCGATGACTTTGTACCCCTATATGCGCAACCTCATGAGGGCCGGAGTGTTCTCGGGTAGCCAGAATGGCACTTACCGCGCCTGGTGTCCTATCGAAGCTCCCGTGCATCCCTACGTACAAGCTTGTGTCTGTCCCAATGCCAAATTCCATGTCCAAAGGTGCTGAATGAGGCGGAAGAAGAACGGTGGGTTTACGGGCGTTCTGATCACACCACACGTTCGTCATAGTTCCGTTGTCTTCAAGTACGAACCTAGAATCATAATACCTAGGCATGAGAGACGATTCGATTCTTATACAGCCTTCTACGCACCAGTCACCTCGTTGAAAGCTTTCGCCTGCGAAATCGGTTGTATCCCAGACGGTGAAGCAGAACGGATACCCGCCAAATAGATTGGCCGGCAGGGCTGGGCTTCCCACTAAACTGATTTCAACACAGGATACGCGAATTTCTAAGGGCAACTTACAGTTATAGATTTTGTCTGCTGGATTATTCTCGCGAATGTCTTGGCGCTGACCGTCGACGACGAGGAACGCGTCGTCGATAGAGTTCTCTGAGAGAGCATTAGTAGTTGACATACAGAGAGGGAATTTCACCGACCAACGCTGTGGACGATCCCTGCCCGGTCCTCTGCAAGGCCAACGTCATTCCTTAAACCGAATCCCAGCAGTTGACCTGAAGTACTGATATCGTTGAGACCTTTGCTGGCTGACAGTTAACGCGCAGCAGAACAGACGTACTACTGGACTTCATTTGGTCCAATGGCACCTAAATCGAACACCCTGACTTGCGCGTGGCCGTCATCCGGATCAAAGGCGTCCAAGTCGATGTTCGCATTCGGGCCGACGCTCACGACGAGTCGGTTGGGGGATAACCTCGGGACAAGGAGGGTGCGTGTGATATTGTTAACTTCGTTCCAAAATATGTTTCTACCCCCTGCAGTCTTTGAATCAACCCAGCTTTTGTAACTACTGAATCAACCCAGAAATTGAACTACTGATGTAACTAAATATGAAGTACTGATCCAACCCTATACCAAACTACAAATCCAACCCAGGTTCTTGATGTACTGAAGCAACCCTGCTTTTCAAGTTCAATTCTAGCATTTTAAAAGTACTGATACAACNAAGAATATGTACTGATCCAACCCTCATTATTCTGCTAGAAAAGTACTGACCCAACCCTCATTATCCTCTAAAAGAAAGTACTGATCCAACCCCCATTATTTTCTAAAAGGAAGTACTGATCCAACCCTTATTACCCTCTAAGAGAAAGTACTGATCCAACCCTCATTTTCTGCTAAAAGAAAGTACTGATCCAACCCCGCTTTTTTCAATTTCCTAATTGGGATGCCTCTGATCAACTGCACACAGCTGTGATCTTGTGCTACCTTGATCCTCTACCACCACCATCTCTGGCCTTCAATATGGGTAGAACTAAGAAGAACCCAAAGAAGAGAGCAGTAAGTGTGATAAATTGATATCTTTTGTCTTAGATCTACATTAACCAATAACATAGCTTTCAACATCAATGTCTGAAGATGCCAGTCCACCTAAGATCAAAGCCAGTAATCAAGATGATGCTAAGGGCTCTAGATGCTCTAAGAAGGTTAGAAGTAAATACCCTTCTTGATACATCATATATCTAACTCATTTCGACTAGAAAATGCATTATCAGGATAACAATTCTGACAACTTCCTTTCTGACAACAACATTAAAGCTAAGAAGCCTGGTCCTCCTCAACAGGTATGATTTATATCATTGATCCTTGAATATTTCTCTGATAAATCCATATAGCCAACCTGCAAGAAGCCAGGCTGTCATCAAAGAAGGGCCAGGCAATCAGAACTGATCCACTTCCTGATCAAGATACTGTCATGTCTTCCCAATTTCTTCAGCCCCTCACACCTCCCTTTTTTTTTTGAATCAACAATTTATATAGCGGTGCTCGATGGCAGCCCACTTGCTGTCTACAAACAAGTATGCTACCCCAGTTGGTTACTAAGTTAACTACTAAAAGACAGGTGCAAGTCCAACCCAAGGGCATTATGGTACAGGCATTGAAACTCCCATGACACCAGACCCCCTCACAAAAATAGGGCAAGGGACTAGGACAAGAGGGCATTGAGGCGGAGCTAGTGCCCCATACCCATGGTCCACTGTTTGGGGCCAATGCAATGCATGAGATAGTATCCAGCACCTCGCAAGATGAGGTGGGTGTCCTTGTCGCTGGACTAGCGAGATATGCTCTAGCTTGAAGCCTAGAGCAGGATGCAATACTGGTCTGCAGAGCAGCCAGCAAATAAAGCGAAGTGAGCTGACCAAAGCCTGCAAGCCTGCCTAGAGTCGAGGGCAGTGGGTCCCTGAGGCCTAAGCCCTGCAGGCATATAACTTGCTGTAAACCCCTTCAGAGGGAGTTAACCTGCCCTTGATGACTATCCAATTCCCAAAGGGTCTCAGTTGAAGCCAAACACAGTGGGATTGTACTTCAGAAATGAGTCCAAGTTCTCCAAAAACTGAGGGAAGTAGACTGAGTAGTACTCACAGCAGTGAATAAGTATATGCCTGTGGGTCTGACATGGAGCCAGACCACATGGACAAGCAATGGGCTCAGGCATATTGAATTGTTGGTAGTACAATCCAATAGGTATGTGACCAGTGATACACCAACACATGTGAGTGAATTCCATCATGCGGTTTCCAAAGTAGCCAAGCCAAGGACCTCTGCTGAGGTACATGGATTGGAGCAGCTGCCTGTCAGGCTGTAGGAGCTCCAAGAAGTTGGAGCCCCTATAAGATGGATCCTGAAACATGGTTGCCCATGTATCCAGGCATGAGTGCATCACTTTCTGACAAAGAGTGTCAAGATGTGTTGACTTTTTGATGGCTGACTGGTGCCTTGAGCTTGGTCAAATAACANAAACGAAGAAGGAGAAGGAAAAGAATTTGGTGGGCGTGGGGATGTAGTAGTAGGGGTACGCAACATTGCGAAAGTGCATGTTGAGGTCACCTATGCATTTAAATTTGCTCATTTTTGCCGTAAAGAGGACGGATAAACCTAACAGGACACGATGGCGAATACAATTTGACTCCATCGTGCCCATTATATTGACTCATGTTGGGATGGCGGTGTCCCACTCAACAAAAGCCAGTGCCCCGAGCGCATATTACCAGAGCATTATCATCACAAGACTGCAATGTAGTAAGCAGAAGATGTGAAACTCGAAGACTGAACGCAAGAAAAGGTCATTTTCAGACATTAAAGAAAAACATATCAAGAGACCTATAGTCACTGAAGTCATATTTCGACTTCATGTACACTGAGTTCAATTGTAGACATAATGGCAACACGGAAGAAATTTAGGAAGACGGCAAGAAAGCAGCAAACGATTAATTCTTCTGCAACAGGAATTATTCGGCCATTGTGTCACTGCGAATTTGAGGCGCTGGCCGGTATAGCGTAACCAGTCCCGACTGACGGAAGCACCTGCAGCGAAGCCGGAGGTCGCTCGAACAGCAAATCAGTAGAGTGGCAGAAGAGTAATTAGTCCGTAGACCATACCTGCATTTATCACTCCAATCTGTCGCGTTCTTTAGTAATCCGTAAAGCGGTCTCAACTGTTCAACAAGCTCATATGTAGGCGATCCATTCGCCCTTAGGGAAAAGCTTCAGGCACAGCGATGACTTGTACCCCTATATGCCAACCTCATGGAGGGCCGGAGTGTTCTCGGGTAGCCAGAATGGCACTTACCGCGCCTGGTGTCCATCGAAGCTCCCGTGCATCCCTAGTACAAGCTTGTTCTGTCCCTAATGCCAAATTCCCATGTCCAAAGGGCTGAATGAGGCGGAAAAGAACGGTGGGTTTACGGCGTTCTGATCACACCACACGTTCGTCATAGTTCCGTTGTCTTCAAGTACTGAACCTTAAACATGAAATACCTAGGCATGAGAGACGATTCGATCTTATACAGCCTTCTACGCACCAGTCACCTCCGTTGAAAGCTTTTCCCTGCGAAATCGGTTTATCACCAGACGGTGAACAGAACGGATACCCGCAAATAGGAATTTGGCGGCAGGCTGGCTCCCACTAAACTGATTTCAACACAGGATACGCGAATTTCAAGGGCAACTTACAGTTATAATTGTCCTGCTGGATTATTTCTCAGCGAATGTCTGGCGCTGACCGTTCGACGACGAGGAACGGTCGTCGATAGAGTCTCTGAGAGAGCATTAGTAGTTGGAACATACAGGAGGAGGGATTCCGACCAACGCTGTGATGATCCTGCCCGATCCTCTGCGAGTGCGACGTCGTTCCTTAAACCGAATCCAGCAGTTCCCGAGGACTGCGCCTTTATGTCGATTGACAGTTAGATGCGGAGCAAAATTACAGACGACACTGGACTCCATTGTCCCGATGGCACTAAATCGAATCCCTGACTTGCGCATGGCCGTCGTTGGGGTCAATAGGCGTCCAAGTCGATGTTCGCATTCGGGCCAACGCTCACGACTGAGTCGATTGGGGATAACCTCATGGAACAAGGAGGGTGCGTGTGATATTTGTTGACTTCGTTATGCTATGAAGAAAGGCCGGGAATAGAAGCAGCACGGCACGATTGAGGTAGAATGTATACCCGATAATGAGCGTCTGTTTGATTCGTAGCCGTTTTGTGTAGCGGGTTATTAATCCAGGAAAAGACATTCTTGGCGAGCTGGGATGCTCCTATCAGGCAGAGAAGCTCGAGCCTAGGGAACATGCGTCATGAATGACTGCACCTTGCGAAGAGCTTAGTTCCAAGCAAATTGAGTTCGACGCATGATGAGGGCGTATCCGCGAAATTGTGATTGTTTTCGAGCTCGAGACGCATCCGTCCAGTGTCAACGTATGAGCCGTCACGCCGACACCGCGTTGCAGAATGAGCAAATTGCCTAGCGTATCGAGCTTGATGGCCCTTGGCGCGGTGAGTCCTCCAAGGACTGTCCCAGCTGTCCATCCTGGTGCTGCCACCAAAGGAAACGACGGGGCTGGCGCGCTTGGGCATAGAGCTGCGGTGCTCGTCGGCGCAGTCAGCCCCCGAGGAGAAAGCGCTGCGGTCAGAAGAACATAAGTCAAACATGTTCTTCTGGAGAGGTGACATAGACTGACCGAGCGGAATGAAGAGTGACGTCCACCAGTATGGGGTAAACATGGTGAGCTGAGGTTCGAGGAAGGGATCAGCACCTTAAAATATGTGGGTAGGTGGAGGCCATACCGTACGTAAAAAAACCCACCAAGAGACTATCGCGGGACTCCATCTTCACCTAACGTATACTCGTGGGACGTTTCTCTTCTGATACCCCTCGGAGTGGACTTACGCTCACGAGGAGAACGGGTGCACTGGGAGGTCGGAAGCGCCAAACTGTCGAGGAAAATAAGGTGGATCTCAGAACGTTCGTGCTTCCACCATTCAGTACGGTCAGATGTTTAGCCTTGTGATAGCGGGGATCGAGGAACGAGAGAGCTTAAAATAAATGTGGAAACGCGGGGGCAGTTGGTGTGGGTAGAAGGCTTACCGAAGGGTGAGTGCAGCATGCTGAGGCGATGGTTTCTCTGCTCCTCGAGAAAGGGAGGTCGCTACATAGCTAGCTTGGCGCTGCAATCCAAGCAATTCCAGAGCAATCGTGGTGTAAGGGAGGGCGAAGTCTGTTCTGACGGAGGTCATTCCCCTCTGACGTTTCGAGACAGAAGTCGACGGGCCAGGAAGAGGATACTGAATTTGAACTCCTTGCTATATCTCCGTGGGCGACCTATATGCAGGTCGTTATGTCCTGCATATTACGCCCTCCTACTGAGGATAACGCGTCTGGGCGTAACGCGTCGAGCTACACCTGCGGCGATGTGAGCATGAGAAATTCCAGTCGGGATCAGAAGGAGAACCGACGAGTTAGTCGAAACCCAAGCGGCCTGGGAATACACCTCACCTACATGCGAGAAGAACTGACTACCTTTTCCTTCTACAGGGAAAGATCCCATTCCTCACGAGCGAATCCGTGCGGTTTGGAAAGAGTATACGCGGAAGCTCATGAGGTACCAGAACATCCTCGTCAATGACGTCTTCCAAGGTCCGTCTCCTGGATAACTAAGAGCATACAGATATCGTAGAAGGACAGCTGTTACCAAAGCAGAAGCAACGAAGATGATCCAGGGAAAGGGGCGTAGCCACTGTTGTTCGCCTGTCAGGAAGCCTAGTCACGGAGCTCGTCAGAAGAACGGTCAGGCCTCAAGGTACCGTACAGGCGCAACACTTGAGAGGAAAAAGAGAGATGGGTATCATCCCTGTGACTTGAGGGTCGAACACCGAAAGCTCACGGATATCACGAAGAAGAGAGCATAAAGGGAGCACAACATCAACAGTAACGGGAAGGACCGCAATGTTTGCCTTTTCACGTCGAGCCAAACTCCATTCGGCTTCTCCGGCTTCAGTAAAGATAGTGCTGTTGCTTTCCCTCGGTCGAATATTGCATCGCAGGGAGAAGCCGACCTGAACCGTGGAACAGCCTAATGTTCTCGCAACTGGCAAGACTTCAGCTCACGCAAACTCGAATATTTTTGAATATCAGGCAGATGCCTAGGTTAAATTATACAAGGTTACATTCGCGCAGGCGGAATTGCAAAGTTGCTTCGAAAACTGACCACTGTGCGATTTCTCAAAAGGAAAAAAAAAGGGATAATAGGTCCTGAAGACCACGTCGATATGGACTGGAGCACACCCGCGGGATAGCCCGTCTTTAGCTGGTTCGACAACTGAAAAATGCACCAATTAGTGTTTAATTCCTTGACTAATTAGACACCGCCAGGAACTTGCCAATGGAACACATTTAAAGTGGCAATACGCTGTAGTGCGCTGTAGAAAATAACAATCGAGGGCGAAGGGAGAGCGGAGACATGATGAAAATGACGTCCGGCGTCCAAGAGATCGAAGACCATCGATTCGACTAGCCTGCCTGAAGCACGATGCTAGAAGTAGTGAAAGCATTGAAGACCAAGCCAAAGAAAGCAGGAACAAGTCGGAGACGGCGTCGAATGGCATCGGTTATGGGGAGCATCGGATCCCCGCAGCTGTGCAACAGACGCTGGGGAACCATGCCGCTCGGACACGGAAGCCTGTCCGCTGTCGTGTCCTGTCGGATCGAACGAGCAACCTGCTAAGAAGTACGACGATCACGTCGAAAGCTCTTTGTACCCACTCAGCATAGTGCAGTTGCGGGACGGATCAGAGACGTTGACCCCCGGCCGAAGCTCGATGTAGGGCGCCTGCGGACGTCATAATTTCTCCATCCGGGGTTTCGAAAGCTGCGATCTTCCAATCTTCCTCGCCCTCTTTTCGTTCAATGAACAAGACAGAAGTCTAATACCCAGCAAGCTGTGCGACGGGCTGAAGAGGCACTGTGGCACGCGTCTAGTCCTGACAGGAAGATGGAAATAAGCGATTTAGATCGTCGTGAAACGCATTGAATGATTCAAAAATGCCTCACTGCTTCCGTTTTGGGCCTCTGTCTTCCGAAGATGCAGGGTCCCTAATATCCCCACGATCCTGACATCGCCCACAGCTGCCTCGAGGCGTCTAAGAGTCACAGCCACTCACCCCTCCCCGCGACTCGCTGCGGGGCCGAAAATGACACGACAAGGTCCTCCGACTTGTATGCCGCTGTTATGCTGGAAGGAGAGGAGGAGGAGATGATATAAACGGCATGTTTCCTGACTCGCGTCTCTCCCTCCTTCACATACGACCCAACCACCCTTCCCCGCAATAGAGATCTCATAGCGCTTATCAGCACCCGCAATCTACCCGCCGCACACGATCCCCGCACGCAGAGCGCGCGCCGCCCCATACAGACCACATCGTGAGTGGTGGACGAGTCATCTCCGTCGTCCTCTGTCGCGTTCGACTCCCACTAACTCCGTCGTCGTCGGCGACAGTTAGCTTACACAGCCCTCACCATCCACGATGCCAGGCGTCATCCACAGGGATAGCACGTCCTCCACCAACAGCCGAGTCAGCAAGGACGACCGTCGTCGCTCCTCCACCCACCACTACCCGCAGCATGACTCATACGCATCCCCTCCCTCCGCTGCCGCAGCGGCACCAAATCAGGGCTACACTCCTCCGTATCCACACCGCGCCCCTACCGACTACACCGCGTACGGGCTGAACGAGCCGCAGTGGACGGTAGGACCTCCTCCCATCATCTACAACCGCTCGCCGTACGCGACGGTGCCTCTGCCCCCGCTCAGCCCGCCAGCTATCCCCCCGGGAATCCATCCCCTCCTCGCGTATACCAACGAGCCATCCATCATCTGGTCCATCAATCAGTCAACGCATGATGCCCAACTCGCCCGAGCCCCATCACACGCGAGCTACCACTGGCGCACCCTGCCAGCGCTCGAGCCCTCGCCGTACGGGTCCCCTTCGTCGCTTACGATTCGCCTCGCGCCGTTCACGCGGCCGATCATGGTCTTCCCCAAAGCACGCGGCGGTGTGATCACGATTGGAGACGTGCTCAGCGCCGTGTACAGCGGGGCTCGCCAGGGCGCGATGGACGAGTTCTGCGCCGCCCTGGGCACGAGCCAGAGTGCGGTGTGGGCGAACGGGAATATCGGGGCATATGCGCAGATGGCAACGCAGATGGAGACGCGCCCCAGGGGCGACGACGAGGTGAGCACGAGTGTATGCTCAGCGCTTCACTTCAGGACGCTTTGGATGGGGTTGGAGCCGAGCAGAACAGAGAGGGACGTCTGGATCCTCCACACACGTCCGCTGGGAGTTCGATAAGCCGCTCCACCTCGCGCCGTTCCCACCACCACTCAGTTCCTGCTGTCACCACCACCCAGTTCCTGCAGTCACCACCACCACCACACCCATCTCCACCCCAAAGGAAATGAAGCAAGGAAGTGCTTACCAGGACACTAAACGCTCGACTCGAGCGAGAACAAGATCTTGAAGCCCGTCGAAGACGTCCGTACGCGACGCGACGCAGAGCTTGGAACAAGGACACCCTCCTAACTTATCGTTCGGCCAGAGCAGCTCTGGTTCGGCGAACTGCCAAGTTGATAGTGATTGTAAAGTATGTAGAGGAATAAATATGAGATTTGTCGACGTTGAGTGTGGGTTCATGTTGGTGGTTCGAGTACAAAGATGGTGCTTGGCGCCTATTTGGCCAGAACAAACACTCCAGTAAGGTACGTAACATTGATAAGATAAGTCAAGATCTGGACGTAGCCTCGGCTGTAAATCTAAAATCAATATAAAATCAATATAAAACAGCAATAAATGAAGACTACTTGTCAATTCCTTGCAAGCAATGTAATCTAAGAGATAAGTACGGACGGTAAAGAGACAGACGCACAAGGTAAGACAAAGTCGTCCTCCCCGTGCGTGAAGATGTATATGGGGGCGGGGAGGCGGGAATTCTCACATACAAGGAGAGCGATCATCGATGGCTCGGGAATCGAAGGGAATCGAAGACCACCACGCCTATGAGTCTTGGTCAATAAGTCAAATTCCGGCCTGGTCTACTCAAAAAGCTCCCCACATCCATTTTCGCAATAGTGAAGGTATTTGACGTCCTTGGGTCCCGAACTCGGTGGCAAATCTTTCGGTCTCACTCCGTGGATTTGCATGAATAGAAACCTCGCTAATTGTCGATGTCAACATCTCGAGTTCTCTCCCTCCCCCTTTGGCGTAAGTTGGAAAGGCATCGATGGCCCTTCTTACCCGCATCAGTCTTCGTGCACATAGAATTGCATGATGGTTGAACCTTGTCCAGAACGCACATGTCGATGCAAATTCCTGGGGCTCGGAAACTTGCATGACGATCTTCGGTAGCAGACTGAGGGCGAAGCGATAGGATAAAAGGGCAGTGCGACCGTTTACTGTGTTCCTTGTTGCATTTTCAGAGAAGCTGGACTGGAGGACGACCCGTAGTGAACCGCGACGCCGAAGTCGTCGTGATACCCAAGGTAATCCTTGGGATCTAGCCGCCCATGAATGAATTCCACGCGAAAGGCTCCTGGAAAAGCCTTTATGGATGATGTGAACAAATCGCAGGAGATATCGAGCGCCTTCTGAGAACGTCTCGCTGGTTGATGAGTAATGAGACCTCGACGGATCCATGAAGAATTTGGCGAGGAAGTCGAAAATGAACTGAGGCGAGGGATGAAATAGATTCCACTTACGCTTGATAATGGCATTGCGGGCGTCTGATTCTGACATCAGGAGCCGCGTCATGATGCTATGGGCTGGAAATTTTGGATTGCGCCGCTTGAATGTGTACAAGCAAGGTAAGAGAGGGTGGCCGATTTCATCGGGTTTGTATACCAACCATTTATCCAGCGTGGCGAGGGTGCACCTGTATATCTCATCCCAACCTGGGTCTACAGAACGCTGACAGGACGAATTGAATTAGTGGGTCGAATGTGATGGATAGATCAGTCTCTTAGTACCTTGTCAGCGAGAGTCCGAATAAACGCGTACGGTGCAGGGTGCCAATGCCCCTCGTAAACCTTGATCTCACGTAGCCATTGTTCATCGTCCTTCCAGAACTTCATCTTCAACAAACTCGTCTTGAGGTTCGTCGTAAGCACCGCATCTCTGCAACAAATGATTAGATCCGATGCATGACCCAAGATGAGTCGCATTCTTCGATCAGGAGTACGAGCTATCCAGGCAGCCATATCGGCGTATGCGACCGCCAGGTCGACGAAGTAGCATTGCGACCGTGTGGCATCGCAGAGGAAATCGGGCAGTGAAGCGTGGAAGAAGCGAATGTTTCCTGAATTGTCCACGCGGAGAGTCGGAAGGAGGTCCGCGAAAAGGACGTCGATATTTCCCTCCTCCAAGGAGAGGACTTTCTCCACAATTCTAGCGTTGATGTTGCTGTAATATGACGTTTTCGGAAGAATGAATAATATGCCCAACGCGCGCAAGACTTGGGAAATGTCTGCGACAGAAGATAAGATATGTCGATAGAGCTCATCGAGTTCGGCGAAAGGAAGGTCGTGACTTGGCGGCCGTAATCCACGAACTATCTCTAGTCGTTCCACAGGATGGTGGCGGGGTGGATCGACGAAGCGTACCACGATCGAGGCGTGGATAGATTGGCCAGAGGACTTGCGGACTAAGTAAGCTATGATTGTTTTGCCTGGCCACCCGTCCGGAATGAGCGATCTAAATCTGTGTGTTCGCCGAATATCCCTAGACCTGTCTTGGAGAGAGAGCCCGATATCCCGCCGGCGCGTATGAATCATCCAGGACAAGGTGGTTTAGCGCCGTATGAAGAGATATAAAATTGAATGCTGCCATAATCTGTGATTCTGCACGACTGGTGATAAGGAATTTTAACCTGAGGTGGTTTCGTCGTTGAACACCGGAAATAGCTTGAAGAATCTGACGAGTGATCTCGGCATTCGTCGATTCCGTCAATAATGATTAGATTGGGAATCTGAGGCAGGGCAATGTCGGAGAGGGATTCAAGAGGGTAGATAATCGTTTTCATGAGCTGTGTCTCCAGGGAGCGCTCAAAGATACAGGGATCGAAGTCGACGACTCGTTCCAATGCACCTCGAAAAGGTGGAACAACCAAGGCGATTTGGTAACCCAGTGTTGAAATCAGCGTCTTGCTATGGTTTCGTGTCGAATCTGTGCGTGAAAAGAAAAAGGTGGCGAGGAGTACTTGCAGCTCCTCACAGCATTCAGCCAGCGTCTGGGCGATTGCCGTCTTTCCGGCTCCTGCCGGACCGTACAACCAGAGGACAAAAGTGTCTTGCTCAATTTTACCGAGAACCCAATCAATAATCTTGCGAAGAATGGCTACTCGCGTGTTTGGATGGCATTTTGGAGCATCGAATCGTGCGGCAGAGTTATGGAATGCGGTAGGAGAGACGGACTCGTTAAGCCTCCTGAGTCCTAGATGTCAACTGGGATAAGTAAAGGCGAAAGAAAGAGACTTTCCGTGTCACATACCAGAGGGCCAAACCCCGCTTTCTGTGAAATGCGACTCGTAGTGTTGAATGAAGGTACCTCCGGTGATCAAGAGGTTATCTCCAGGCATGCCCACACTCCCAGAAGTATTTAAAGGGTCCAGAGGCTAGGTCCAGCCCCTATTTTTTCTGCTGTGGACGAAGATATACCACTAGAAGGGACCACGAAAGCGGAGCAACAGCGGATGGTGGTGGTTTGTTCCAAGACTCATACTAATAGCGGTGCTGTCGTGACATAAAATCGTCGGCATCGGCCGAGACCGTGATATGAGGAGGCGATGCAAGTTGTGCAACTCTATTTTCTCTTTCGCGTCTTCTGCACGTTGTAACTGGCCATGGCGTACAGCGACAGCTACAAGCCCAAGTTTCCACCCATATATACTGCGGTACACCCCGAGAATCAGCCGTATTTTCGCGAAATCGCCGCCCCGAAGAAGGTAATCCGCGAGGGGAGAAACAACATCGCCGCAGCCTGTTCTGGGTGCACTAAATTGAACACGGACGGGGGTGCCGACTTGCTGAAATGCTCCAGAGTGCGTACGTTTGAATTATCAAAAGTAACTTGGGCACTGACGCGTCGTAGTGCAAGATAGCGTGGTATTGCTCACGCGAGGTACATTTTCTGCAGCATCTCAACGAGACTACGCGCTCATATCGTGAATACAGTGCCAGAAGAAAGATTGGCCGATCCACAAGCTTTTTTGCAAGGAATCCAGCTCCTCGATCCCGAAGATGCTTAACAGTCTCATGGCCAACCCTCTCCTGAACCACTTCCTCCAGCTCGCCTTTGTGGTCATGTTCAACCTTGCCACGCCGCCATCGAACACTAAGTCAGACGAAACCGTGGACGAGCTCGTGTCGCACACCCAGAAGCTCTCGCTTGGCGACGCGACGCCAAACGCGGGCGACTGGGCTAACAAGCCCTTCGTCGCGCAGTGCAACGTCGTCATCGAGCCCTCAGATATGAGCTACCTCCTCAAACTCGTTATGGGGCAGCTCTCGCCAGCCGAACGGTCGTCCACGGAGGGTATGCTTCAGTTGCGCCAATTCGTCCCCTCTGTCTTCTCAGCTCCTGCCATTCCCACCCCTGATTCGCCGTCGTCTCCCCCGAACCCTGCTCGTACTCTGGACAAGGCGCGATTCGAGATCTGGCGTAACACCAAAGCCGAACTCGAGCGGCGCGGACACGCGGGACAGCCCGTCTGCCTGCTCGACTTCTGCTTGCCGGGAGAGGCAAAGCAGAGCATCACGTTCGGGATGATGATCCAGGAGGACGCGATCCTTCGCATTAAGGCGGGGGTGGGCTTTGCCATTGAGTCGGCGTTGATGCCGATTCGCAAGGAGATCCCGCTCTCAGTGACGTCCTGCATCGAGTGAGTCTAACAAGACTATATTCTCCTCCCATCTAACTTTCTGGCCAGTTTCATCAATATGCATATTCGATCAGACAAGAAGAATCAGCTCCGCCTTCGCATGACAATGTCGAAGCAGGACATCGAGCGGATTCGTTCACACGACGACGAGGAAGTGAAAGAGTAGATTCGTGACTGAAGACGATAAATTAGGTTTTCATGGGACATACCGCAGCGGTCAGTCAATCCTGTGTGAGTAATTTCTTAACTGACGACCCTCTAGCTCCCTAATGTATTTTAACATGCCACCTATATCTACCCGATTTTTTGGTTCACTCGCGGTATATGACTCACGAGAGCTTGATATCCCACTGAGACTGAGGCTTACTCGTTACACGCCGACTGACTGATCTTCGTGGTTGTTCCTTCATAGCCCGAACCGGTTTAGATGTTCAATTTCACGACGTTTCAATCTCCTGTTTTCCATTACCACGGCTAGGTCGCGATCGGATGGTATGTTTCCGCCCTGTAGGCTTTCCGTCGCCCCTTACGCCTTTTCGCCATTGCCATTTTCCGTCACCTTATGTAAGTTTTTCTCGGCTTGAATGCTTCCCCGGTCGTACTGAGGAGATTACTTCCAAGCACAGTTGGTAAGACTCCCTTCGCCTTCTCAGAATCTGCGAAACAGCTAACGCAGCGTGCAGCCCGCTCGGCTTCGGGCGAATCTGCCCGAGGTACAGTATTCCTCTTCGGTCTCACTGAGCTCGTTTCTCGGAGGCTAGCATCCGCGGCTCAGCCTTCAGAGCTCCAAGGGTTTAATGCTTACAACGACTGTTTGGCGCTTATGGAGAGTGTTGTTTTTGGAGGTCAGCTCCACTGCTATCATATCTATTGCCCGAGGCCGCCAAATGTTTCAACCTAGGATGATTAATGGATGGCAATTCCTGATTCGAGCTTAGTGCTCGAAGTCGGTCACCGGTCATCCGCAACAACTGAATTGCTTGCTTCATGTTGACGTTGAGGCCTGGAGGAGCATGCCCGATGGTTGGTCAGTGTTCGCCGTGTGCTCAGTTATTCGTATATCCGTGCATCGTGTGTCAGGAGTAGTATAAGTATCAGGACGTGAAAGCAAGGGAACAGGAAACTCAATTTACAACCTCTTCTTCATCCTGTCCGGAATCGACTCCTCTTCTATCCACACAAAATCCAAAAATGGCTCCAGTAGTGAACGGACGTGTTCTCTTCAACTCTATCCCGACAGGTACGTCACCTTTTGTCCCCCTTGCTTGCCGCTGACTGAAGGCCCCATCTCGTTCAGGCTACCCCATACCCGGTGAGACAACCATCTACGACACCTCCGAGACCATCGACCTCGACATCGTCCCTCTCAATGGTGGCTTCCTACTCAAGACCCTCGAGCTGTCCGTCGACCCATACATGCGTGGCAGGATGCGCGATCCAAAGATCGAGTCGTACCTGCCAGCGTTTCCAGTCGGTGAACCGTAAGTATCTGCCGCCAACAACAACGAGATGATATTTCTCAAACTAAGGTTGGGTTCGGTACAGGATGGAGGGTCACGGTGTTGGCGTCGTGCTAAGGTCTGAGTTCCCTGGGATCAAGGCGGGCGATCACCTTTATGGAACTTTTAGTAGGTTTTCTCCTTGCTCGTCGTTAGAAACCGAAGACTGATGTAGTGCTTGGATAGAGCATGAGCAATACACGATTCGGAGCGACATGGCGCAACTTCAAATCATCGAGAATGCAGACAGCCTGCCTTGGTCGACATTTATCGGCGTGTTGGGCATGCCAGGTGCGTTTGTCGAGATGCCTTGACTGTGTGGAGAGCTCACTCCTTGAATACGATCAGGAAAGACTGCGTATTTCGGGTGGAAAGAGTATGCCAATCCGAAGAAGGTAAGATCGGCTCTAATTGCTCGTTACGAGTAACATTTGTTCCTCGTTAATTACCTTCCTTCAGGGAGAGGTCCTCTTCGTCTCCACGGGCGCTGGCTCTGTTGGCTCGTGAGTATTTTGCCCTCATTTCCTCTTATCGGTATAATTGCTTCTCCTAGACTCGTCATCCAACTCGCCAAGGCAGATGGACTTAAAGTGATCGCTTCGGCGGGGTCAGAGGAGAAGGTCCAGTTCATGAAGGGTCTTGGGGCGGATGTCGCCTTTAATTACAAGACCACAAACGTAGCCGAGGTACTGGAGAGGGAAGGCCCCATCGATATGTGCGCTTGGGATGTTCTACGCATTCTGTGAAACTAATAAGACGTACAGATATTGGGACCACGTCGGAGGCGAGACTCTCGAAGCTGCTCTCGACAATGCGAGAAACCACGCACGGTTCATCGTAACTACCTTCTTCCTCAGAATTTCTGCGATCTTTACTAATGAGTTATCTCGAATGAATGCGGCATGATTGCCGGGTACAACAACGGAGGCTTGCCAGTTCGCGTATGTCCTCTCAGCCGTTACCCTAAGTACTTCCTTCTTGACACTGCGACCCCACAGAACCTCATGAAGCTCATCGCCAAGTCGATTATCATGAGCGGGTTCATGGTCTTCCGCCTTGAACACAAGTATAACGACGAGTTCTACAAGAAGCTCACCCCGAAGGTAGCCAGAGGAGATATCAGTCACCGCGAACATATATACGACGGGCTCGAGAAACTCGGGGAAGCGCTATTGGATGTTCAGAAGGGAAAGAATACGGCTAAAGCGGTTGTCCATGTCGCGGATGATTAAATCGAGCAGTCATGAAGTGTGTGTAGATATTATTAAACTCTGATAGATGCAATGTTTAGGGTGAAATCCGTTGTCCCTCGGTATATAAATCAGGCCCACCTTGGGTGTATTTTAGCGGATTAATACTAAACCCCTCATGGCGCGCTGAAGACACTGCTCGCATAGCACCCATCCTCGCCAAACACGGCGTCGACCTCCTCGACGTCTCCGCAGGCAGCATGGACCACCACCAAAAAGTCCGCGCATGGCTCAAATACCAGGTTTCCGTCGCTGCTGCAGCGAAGAAGACCGTGTGCTCGCGTATGCTCGTCAGCGCCGTTGGTGGGCTCTCTGACAGAGCCGTCGGGGAGGAGGTCCTGCAGGCGGGGGACGCCGATGTCATTTTCGTCGGGAGGGAGTTCCAGAACCACTCTGGGTTGGTGTGGAAGATGGCGGAGGACCTTGGTGTGGAGATACATTTGGCGAATCAGATCAAGTTGGGATTCGCTGGGAGGTCTGTACAGATCCTGGGGAACAGTGAGCCACCCAAGATCTTGTAGAGATTAGACGACATAAAAGGCGTGTCAATGTCATTGCCGTGTAGATTGGCATGGATGTGTACAAGCTGAAGGGAACATCTCTGCGCGCAATTCTTGATTGGACAAATTAGCTCTCTGGTGAGCGATTACTATACAGTACAAAGACGATTATATAGAGTACATAACATGACCACAATGCGACCACATCTCCCTCTATTTGCTCGCTATCCCGCGCACCATATCCTCACACTTGTCCGTCAGGACTGATTCACGGAATTCAGGAAACTGTTCAGAACTTCGTTTCCGCAGTGCACTGCGAGTATTGAGAGATGCCAGTAGAGAATTAACGTATACTTAGATAGATCGATGAATACGTGCAAGACTCCACAGACAGCGAAGAGAGGGCTCACGTTTGCTTAGAGTGAAATAGATGCCGAGGAAGATGAGGCGCCTAGGCCACAGGGCGTACTGTTGTACTTGCATGGTCAAACTGGATTGCATGGAGGGCGGAAGAAAATTACGCACTGTTATTAAACACGAGAGGGCACAGATACTGTATCCACTTCTTAGTCTTCCGTTCGTACTCGAACACGTTCCGCGCCTACCTCGTGAGTAATCCTGAAAGCACGAGTTAGCGTCCCGTCCCACAGCGCCATAAAGGTAAATGTTTCAAAACCTGTGTTTATAGTGAACGCAATCAAGAACGACAGCATCGAGTCAGTCCTGTGAATAGCACAATTCTCAGCCGATATTTTCCAAATGAATACACCAAGGAGCCGCACCGCTTGACACCCGTCCGACTTCGGATGAGGAAAGCGCACAGCGAAGCGGCGACGGCCATGTCCAACGCCACGGCGCCAGCGAGGCTGGTGTAGAATAAGGTCTGATTGGAATGTTCAGCGTGTCGTTCAGAAGGAAGCGATGTGTGAGACCCGACGTACTTCTGCTTTCTTGAGCCCCTCGAACGTTTTGAGAATGTACCTGTGGAATGGCGGAGCTCAACGGGGAGAAGGTACAGGACTTGTTGGCGAAGAACGAACGCGCTAGTTGCAAATGCTGGAAATAATTCCCTTATCAGCGACGCCGGGTGATGAACAGTAAGTCGCCGGCCCCACATACCACACCCCAATACTGGAGGGAAAGCAATAAATCAGAAGCCTTTAGAAGGTGAGAGTGTTCTGGGTGCGCACGTAGAATGATAACAGCCAGAGTCGTCTACATGAAAGGTCAATTCAGAGTGAGCTTGAAGAAACTATGAACAGGAGCGCACGATGACAATCGGCAGCACGCGAGAGAAATAGTTCTTGTCGTTATATACTATTGAGCATCAGTGAGAGTACCCTGTCGCGATGAATGATTGAGACGCACGCAGTGCAATTCTTCGCGCGAAGAAGCTAAAAGTAAAAGACGCATAACATGAAATAATGGGTGGGGAGAATACTCTGCAGACGTACCAGCGTACGATGAAATCGCTAATATTCTGGCAGAGACACCGAATTAAAACTTATTTTATAGGACAGTTCCGATGCTCACTGTGGCAAACCCTTGCGCCGGGACAGACCTGACATGAGAACGGTGGACCTATCAGCACAAAACAAGACCACAGATCCAGAAGATGAGGAGAGCGTTGCTCACCACGGAGGAGATGAGACGGTGTCGAAATTCCCGTAGTTAGTGACCAAGTAGAAGTAGATCCCGTGGACGGTCAGCGCCATATGCACGGTATCAATGATCCTGTGATATCGTCATCGAGGCAGTCTGGTGGCTGAGGGAGTTGGGGTTACTTACCACAAGAATGAGACCTGAAGACGACGTTATGAAAGGACGATAACGGGGGATGTGGAACTTACGATTGATCTGAGGATGCAGGTGTCTTCGCGCGATCTAGCGCTGTTAAAGTATATGAACGTTTGGGCACTTGTTATCCCATAGAGGCTGGATGACGAGCTGAGAACAATTGAGCAAGCACAGGAAAAGATCTTACATGGCGGCGGCCAGAATTCCGAGGAAGACAGCGCCAAGTGTGGCATTTAACGTCTCCATAGTACGATGGAGAAAGTTGGAATAGAGGGGCGAGCAAGGTGTAAAGAAGGATGCTGCTCTCCCTTTATAGCCCGGAGCTGAAGAACCATTGCTTCGGCGGGTGCGAATGACTCATGAAAGGATAAGATGCCTCGAGGCTCTGCTCGTAGGCTTAGGTAAATTTCGTGTGGTGTGGACCAGAGCAATTCCTTGAATCGCGGCTTACCGTGCCCTACAGGTGAAAGAGTTTGGGATTCGCACGTCCGTAGGCTAATTGCCTAGCGTCTTTAGTGCAAGGTGGCCACTTGAATGTCCAAGCTTCCAAATTGGAGATCGGTGATGCTCTGATACCGGCGCCAGACAACGGAGAAGCACAACTAGATTGCGAAGCGTCTTCGTGAGCCACTTCGAGAATGTTCCGAGAGTAGGAGTGCCTTCGATAAGGACGCTTGAACAGGAGATTAAAGACGGCTTGCGGCCATCCACCTAGACCCAATTCCGAATGTGGCGGGGACACAGAGTCTCAAGGGGGCTTCTTTTCCGAGGGGGGGATCTGGAGGGGACATCGAGTCCTGTACGGTGAAGCTTTGGAATTATTGAAAGGCTTGAAGACTCAAAGAGAAAACATTCTGGAAGTCGTGAACCGGCATTCGGCAACGTCCGAGCTGGGTGTCAAATATCTACCGCTGCCAGCCCTCCGGCCCGGACACTGCTCATCCCACCTCATCCCACCTCCAGGTCACAGCACTAACAAATCCTTCTGCTTCAAGCTTCAAGTCTTTTCCGACTTGCGCCCCACTCCTCGTTCAAGCTCACCTGATATGTCAATGTCAAGCGCTTCGGTATGCACCTACAGGTTGACACTAGGTAAGTTTTGCAAAAATGCCTCCTTTTCCAGTTCCTCATATCTATGTTTTCTGTGACCCAGGACCGGCCTCTCTGCTGGTTGAACAGGACGTCATTAGCATTGAAGTTCCTGTGTAGAATAGGTAGGTCTTACCCGGGGCCGCGGTTCAAGTCACCGCTAACAACTTCTGGGCCCACAAAGGGTGCTGTAAGATAACAAATCCAAGTACGTCTATCAACCTCGTTTTCGAATATATTCTCGCCAGCCCCTTCGTATCCTGCCATCCGCACCCATCATCACCTCATCGCATCACCCATGGCACTCGCACCAACAATCCGCGACCTTGTCACCCTTGGCACCGCCGTCGCCTCCATCGTCAGAGCCGTGAATGAGACATGTAGCACTTGCGCCGAGTGCTACGACCTCGTCATGGAACTTTCTTCCTTCTGCGATATGATCTTTGTTCTGCAGGCCATGCTGGAGACGGTAATCGTCTCCCCCGCCAATCAAGCTACCCTCGACTTGATACACGACGAGATCCTTCAATGCAGGGCTCTCTTGGATTCGTTCGTTGACAGGATCCTGCCAGCAATGAATAGAACAGGCAGTACGAATATGATGCGACGCTCACTCCGTGTGCTGTCTCGCAAAGTTTGGTGGGGACTCTTCCACAAGAAGGAGGTAGCGAAGGTCCAGATGAAGGTGAATGGACAGCGTCTCCAATTTTTGATGTTGCTCCATAGGTTAATTCCTGTTTCGTCTCGATGGCCATACAGTGGTACACTAACTTATTTCTTTAGTCTTTTATAGTGAGGATCAACGCGCCGACGAACGTGTCGCATTATACTCGTCGCTTATACACAGGATGAAAATGGAGCGGTGGCAAAGACTCGAGGCAGTGGCCACCATCAAGACGTCAGGGAAGAACCCACCGCTATCGTACATAGGATATGGCGACAAACACGCATGTGGCATAATTCCCAATGAATACAATAGCTTTCATGGACGGAGGGTAAATAGAAACTCGGCGGGCTGACGATAGATAAGGTAAGTCCTACCCGATATCGCGGTCAAAGTGACATTATTGACAACCTTCTGGACCCACAAAGGATGCAGTAAGACGATGAATCCAAGTACATCTGTCAGATACTACCCTTCCAGTGAGGCGATGACCCGCCTCGTGTTCGAATATATTCTCACTCAGGCTGGTGGGCCCCCACGTATCCTGCCGTCCCCAGCCATCTGGATCATCGTCTCTTCGCACTACCCATGGCGTTCTCACCCTCGATCGGCGACCTTGTCACTCTCAGCACCATCATCGCGTCCATCGTCAAGGCCGTGAACGAAACATCAGGCGCTTCCGCCGAGTACAAGGACCTCGTCGACGAGCTCAACTCGTTCTGCAACATGCTGGCCATCCTCAGATGTACTCTCCAGAATGCTTCGCTCTCGCCCGACAATGAATTCGTCTTGAACTCGATCCACATGGAGATGGCTCGCTGTCGTGCCCTCGTCGATGCATTCATCGACACGATCAAGCCGTATCACCGAGCCTTGAACGCTACAGGAGGCACGAGTCGGCGACGACATTCGCTCCGGGTGATCTTCCGGAAGGTCTGGTGGGCGTTATTCCGAAAGGAGGACGTCTCGAAGGTGCAGACGAGGATGATGTCGCATCGTATGCAGATCGTGGTCTTATTGAATAGGTACGTTCTTACTATCATCCAAAAGGACGACATTATGACGAGGTACAGCCTTTCCGTCCCTGGTGCGGTCACGGGAGTTCCGTCGAAAGTAGGCTATCGGCGTGTAAACGGACTCGAGTTTGTCGACCTAATGGGAAAGACCGTCATCTTTCCATGGGAACTCTGTTACTCTTGGGAGGTAAGTGTCACGCTGGTCGATCAACGATCGTTTCGTTAAAATCGTTTCGTTAACGACTTGTGATGCACAGAAATTTGGGCTTACCATTCAAACGTATTATCTGCATACTCCAGGGGAAGCCCAAGCGAAATGGGGGGATTACACGCTATTCTGTGAACATCTGGGTTTGCAAGTCGATTTCCGTTCCAATTTAAATCAACTTCAAAAAGGTATGAAAATGACAATGGCAGCTCTCACTTGGCGGGTGGAAGACAGGGGTCGGTTGTCCCAATACGAATGCACTCGGTGCCATCGCCGGCTTCCTGTTCATGACATAGCCTATGAGTCGGCATGGATTCAATATTCACCTCGTTTTTCCTGTACATATCGGCCCTCACCCGCTCTGCAGCTTGGGATGCGATCGAAGGACAAAATTGACGATGCTCGGAGAGAGGCATCGGTGGCGTAGGGAATATACCAATCATCATCGGTATGGACCTCCGAGAGGCGTCATCAACCATGGCCTTGCCTTCGAGAACGTTCACGTTGTAGTTGAGGTAAACCGCATATTGTACGTCTCTGTCCGTGGCCTCATGGCTGACAATTTTTGGAGCCTGTACGTCTTTTCATATAGTGATTCTGACCCACGTACCGACCGCACCTCGCGTCCGAACGGTTACAGGAGGTGAGCGCCTCGTATTGCTTGCTTTCGACACCTGCTAATTTCCTCTTTACAGCGAGCGAAGGTTTTCTCTCAATTGCTGCATTATTTATTGCTTAATCTACTGCTCACGGTCTCCGACTTATAGCCAATGCGTCATGTCCGGGAGAATCAGTAAGTGCAGCGTTCACCATCAGTCTTCCCAATTCATTTTCTCGTAGGTGGTATGTTATATCTTTCCTGGTCGATTTAGACATGTTCAAAGATCCATTTTCATTGCACCACCACAGCCGCGTAAGTCTTTCGTAACCCTTGGAAATGAGCTCACGTTTACCTCTCTCTAGAAACGCAAGCGTTATAGGATGATCCACCAATACTTTCCGGTAGGGGAAGACGACGACGCGAAATTCGAATAGAGGGCACAAGCCGAAGCTAGGGGTGAAAAGCTTGGAAGGCTTGAAGTCCATCCCCCCTTCTTCTAATCATACAAGTCAAATGGCATTTCAGTCAGAACTCTCGCATCATTCGAGAAACACCTCATCCTCGAGCCAGACTCGAAACTATAGTTTCCTTCACATTGGGATGCGTATCAGAGTTCCCTGGAAGGTAAATATATCCAAATCGACCCCATATTTTGCTCCGCCATGGCGCGCTGGAGATCAAGTAAGAATGAATATCGAAGAGGACGTCGCCCATGCCCTGGGGCACACATCCTGGACGTGTCCGCAGTATAAAAGGCGGAGAAGTTTGATCGACTGGGCTATTATCTTCCCGAGCCTACTCGAACTCGAGTAAAATATTTCAGGCGAAAGCGAGTCTTCAGAAGCCTTCGACCTGAGAACTTCCGCTCTTGTCTCAGGATCGTCCGCCATCTGCAAGAGGAATATCTCCAGTTCTCGAGTCACATCAACATCCCGCCATTCGAGGTACTCGTGGGATAACTATTTGCTGACTTGGACTACGGGTATCTCTCCATCTGGATGTTGCGTGGAGGGAGCCGCTGAGGCGTCATTCAATTGGGGGTGCTGCGACCTATTTGGAATTTCAGGTTGAGTGTCGCGCGGGGGGGACGACTGGGCCAACCGCCGAGGATGCAACCAATCACAGAGTGTAGATTAAGATTTGTCAATATGAGCGCGTGTTTATTTGGCATGTTTAGAAAGGCGTGAAGACGAAGCGGCACGGCATAGCGTCGGGGAGGTGGTGATGGTATGCGTCGAGGCTGATAGTCGAGGAGGCATCCGTGGTCTGCGCCACGCAATAAAGGAGGGGAGGGTCGATGGATGGCCGACTGTGCGTCGTCTCCATTACGGATGGAGGGCCTTCAATGGGATGCAGCACCGAAACATTGAGGAATAACGCGCCGATGAACGTATCGCATATACGGGTGAGAGTCGGGAGAGATGAGCGGATAGTAGAAGATTAGAAGGGAAGAGATTGAAGTAATGCTGTCGTGAGCTATACGAAGCTATTCGCAACTGACTAAGGTTGCGCTGAAACGTTGAAATTTGAAATTGAAGCCGGCGCTGAAGGTGCTGAGGGCATAGGAAGATCACACTTGTCTGCGGCATTCCCACGCTCCTCCAACCAGATCACCGTGGCAAGTAAGTGAATAAGACCGCATTGCGCTCTCCTCCACCACCCTCCCCTGCTGGGAGACAGCAGTTCTGCTCGATAATGCGCGACTCTTCGTTGGTCGAACTCAACATCGCCACGACTCTCTACGTGTCTGTCAGTCGAGGACGTGAACCGCCAATTATCATAACGGTCCTGGCGACGAGGGGAATGAGACGGCTTCATGGTCAGAGGGTGAATTAAGGACCTGGTGAGCCGACGGTGGATAAGGTAGGTCCTATCCGAGACCGTGGTCAAAGTGGCAGTACTGACACAACTTCTGGACCCACAAAGGATGCTGTCAGATAACGAGTCCAAGTACATCTTTCAGTGAGGCGATGACCCGCCTCGTGTTCAAATATATTCTCTGTACCCCCACGTAGCTTGTCAACCCCTACCACCATCGTCTCTTCCTAGACATGGCATTCGCACCCTCGATCGGCGACCTCGTCACCCTTGGTACCATCATCGCGTCCATCGTCAAGGCCGTGAACGAAACATCAAGCGCTTCCGCCGAGTACAAGGACCTCGTCGATGAGCTCAACTCGTTCTGCAACATGCTGGCCGTCCTGAGACGCACTCTCCAGAATGCTACGATCTCGCCCGACAATGAACTTGCCTTGAACTCGATCCACATGGAGATGACTCGATGTCGCGCCCTTGTCGATGCATTCATCGACACGATCAGGCCGTATCACCGAGCCTTGAACGCGACAGGAGGCACGAGTCGGCGACGACATTCGCTCCGGGTGATCTTTCGCAAGGTCTGGTGGGCGTTATTCCGAAAGGAGGACGTCTCGAAGGTGCAGACGAGGATGATGTCTCATCGTCTTCAGATCGTCTTCTTGCTGAACAGGTATGCCATTCTTTGCGGCTTGCAGGAGGGAATTCACGAATACTGCTAGCCTTTCTCTTCTTGTCGTTCAGGCTGCGGCTTCGAACCAAATCACGACACAGGTCGGCTACAGCCGCGAGAATGGCCTAGAGATTGTCGACTTCATGAACAAGAGCTTCGTCTTACCATGGGAACTCTGCTACCCACGGGATGTAACTACCTCATTTTTCCTCGCAATGATGCTCTGCTCATGAAAATACATCCCACAGAAGATTGACCTGTCCCTTCAGGCATATTATAAATATAAGCCCGGCCAACTTGAAGCAGAATGGGGTGACTATACCTTGTTTTGCGAAGATCTGGGTGACCTGCAAGTTGATCTGGAGGATAACTTTGAACAGGTTCGACGAGGAATGAAGCTTACAATGGCTGCTCTCACCTGGCGTACAACCGACGATGGCCGATTATCTCGATACGAATGTACCCGGTGCCATCGCCGAACACCTGTCCACCATATTGCCAGTTCGGGGTGGGTTGAATGGGGAGTATTGTGCACTTCAACCCGAAGGCTTTCACTCACGAGTCATGCTCCCAAAATAGCCCCGGTTGCGATCGGAAGACGCAAGTGACAATGCTAGGTGTGAAAGGTTACCCAACAAAACGTACCTACGGATACAAGTATGCCTGGTACGGATATCCAAAGAACTACGTCAACAGTGGCCTTGCTTTCGAAAATATACATGTCTTAGTTGAGGTGAGGCTACTCTCGTCTCCTTTCATGCATCCTCCAAAGATTATGAACCTTTATGGGCACCGCTCCGTGTGGCAGTCTGTAGGTGTCGTGATCCTGTTGACCAAGAGGCCTTTAGACTCAACAGATATTGATCTTCAACATCGAACTTGTAGGAGGTGATCGATCTTGTATATACTTCATTCCCTGCTTCACTTACAATCTCTCAAATGCAGAATGTGAGCAATTGAGGCATCATGATACACCCAAGTAATTGACCATCGGATCCCTTTTCTGACGCTAGTCGGTACGTACTTCTTTCCTCAAAGTCCCCGTAGATCTTGCGACACATTTTCGTTAGGTTGTATGTTCAATGAAGTTAAACAATTGCGTATATTCGCTAAGCTGGTGGGAATCGGCTTATAGGTTGTGAGTGACATGTTTCATAAATCAGATTCGAATTCCCTTTTGACCTCCGGATAGGGAGTACGTCGAATTTTGCATTGACATCAGACCGGACACAATCTCAGGATTAAAGATAGGTTGTCAGTGAAAGCATTTTCCTGGGCTGCAAGTATAAATCTCCACCTCATGCTCATCTGATTTCAGAGTTATTATTACATGAAAACCGACGAAGACTGGCGGCTGGAACGAGAATTCGAGTTGAAAATGAAGCAGAGATCACAGGCACGAAGGAGAGGTGAAAAGGTCGGGAAAGTGGAAATGCACATTTCTTTCTAATAAAAATGTAAGCGTCCAATTATTGAGGAGAAGTGGTTTCTTATCTACGTTCTGGTCGATTTATCAGCCACTCACGGAGCCCTCTTGAACAAGCTCCAGAGTGGCAACAGCTTTCGCGTCTGCATGTACACATACAATTCCTCTGAGCAAGATGCATCTGAAATTTTCGCGTTGAGCGTCCTTCACCATGGGGCCCGAGTGCAAATGGTGATGTATATCCATGAGAATGGATCCTATCTTTCCGCGTTGGCCCTTGATGCCGATCCATAGTCTGTATGGTTCTGGGTGCGCTATGAATGGTGCATGATGCCCCCTAGGTGCGCATTGAAATTCGAGCGTAATATATTCAGAACTGGATGCTCCGTCAAACGCGTCAGCGTTGAGGGTTACCTCCGGCCGCTCCGAGTTCTCCAGTATCTGAGAGAGTAGTAGCGCCAATGCTTGAGCCAAGTTGACCTCTCGTGTTGCAAGGTATTCGTGGGATAGGAATCTGCTGACAACCAGCGCGTCTCTATCAGTCTGCGCGTCGTTTGTGGACTCTGAAGCGTCACACGATTGGGAATGTTCAGTGAGCCGCGACCTATTTGATGCCCGCATTTGCCATTTGGAGATCCGGGTTGAGTGTGGCGCAGGGGGACGACCGGACCGAGCGCCAAACGCCGAGGATAGAAGGGATCGCGCAGTATAGATTATTATTTTTCAATATCAATGAGAAGAGCGTGCGTGTATTTGGCATGTTTAGAAAGGCGTGAAGACGAAGCGGGGTGGCATAGTGACAGGCGGGTGCGCGTCCAGGTTGGTACGCGAGGTCGCGTCCAGAGATTATGCGATGTGATGACGGAGAGGTGGGTCGATAAACGGCCGACGGTGCGTCGGAGGTCGCAATGGAGATGAGGCATTCAATAGGATGCCGCCCAGAAACGTTCATGAAGAACGCGCCGACGAATGTGTTGCAGATACGCACGATGGAATAGTGTGGCGCCGGGCAGGTGACGGAGTGAGGCGAAGGGCGCATGGGCGTGAGGTAGTGTTGGCCATAGAAGTAATGGTAGGAGGTTTATTCGAGCGCCACAGAAAGGTGAGAATCGGGAGCGATGGGCGGGTAGAAGGAGGTTGGGGAAAAGAGAATGAAGTAATGCTATTGTGAGCTAGACGAAGTAAGAAGTGAAGGTACTCATAGACTTACATTCGACGCGTTATAGGTTCGTTGCCGACTAAGGCTAAGACTAAAGCTTGGAAAGGAGGATGCAGGGGATGGAAAGAGGTGCGTACCAGCCGTTTCGGCCAACCGCAACCTTTTATCGTCGCTTAAACAAATAAACTAGAATGCAATCCTTGATGACCTCCGTTTTGAAGCAATATAAGGTGGTTTGTAGGCGTCGCCTACTGTTCTCTCCATTCCCTGAGGAAGAACGGAGTAGTAAGGACAATCGTCCTTTTGTTAAAGTTAGAGTATAAGAACCTACATTCCAAACAGTCGATGGGAGCGACTTGAATATGACTCTCGACTACCGACTTAGGCGAAGCGAGCGCTAGCGACAACGGCGGGTTGACGATAATCCCTTGATATTATCCCATGTTTACGGCTCTGAGCGTCTAAGAATGCGGTACGAGCGATGCTAGAGAAGTGGTATTGGCTTTATGGTGCCTTCTTGTCCGCAAGACAACGGTTCGAGAGGGAAAATGCATTTCTGAAGTGGAGTTCGCGTCTGTGTGTCTTCGGAGGTAGAGAGATGGTGGATGACTGACGCAATCCTTGTCCGAATTCGTCAAGCGTACACAAAATGGCCTGGACTGTTGTCCAATCAATCCACAACAAGGCTCTGTCGCATTCACTTTACATCTTCGCTCTCTTGTTCCTCGAGGATTTCGTTGACTGACTGGGTATATTACGGTTAGATAGTTTACTGTCTTCGGCATACTTCCTTTGGCTAGGACAGAAGATATCCCGAACAGTTGGCTCTCAATGGGTATGGCGTTGGATCCACGAGGACCCACCACAAGACGCCCACCAAATTTGTTCCCCACTTTCCTGAACAAACGCTACCAAAGCCCCCCGCTTTCTTTCCCCCCATCATCCATCGGTCCCAGAGTCGATTGAGACCGCGCTTACAGACACTTTACTATAGCGGAATTGAGTTACGTCTTGGCTCTTACCTCGCTCTTACCTCGCTCATGTGCATGAAGACGTTCTATTCCGCGCATCAGACATGGCATTTCTAGGTATCTTCAATTTGCCACATGTGCTCCATACTGTTGTGCTGACGATCTCCCAAGAATTGCCTGTCTTAGCCTCCGCTGAACAAGACCTCTACGCATCATACTTTCTTCCCCGCTGCTCTTTCCTCTCGCACTACCGCGTCGTTGCTCGTTTACCCCTGCCCACTCTTCGGCTGAACTCAAGCCAGCCTTTCGTCTATGGCAGGCCTTTAATGCCTTCCCCTTGGATGTTAGGGGCTGCCTTAGGTGGTGTCACGAGACAGCATGCTCTACAGAAATAGTCTGAAATAGTACGATATCGGTCTAGCAAAAGGGTTACCGAAGATGAGGGCAGGCGGCCATGACCATCGGGAAGCGCCAAGGAAGAGGTGTATAGAAGCCGCTGGTACTGGTTTTGTCGGTAGTAAGTCCTTTGTTCTATGCAGTGCGAGCTTATCACCCAGTACCGCTCAATTAATAATCGAGGTCCTATACCAGATGCTCCCTCTCAAAAGCCTTATTTCCCTCACAAATCAGTTGCAAAGGAAACAAGGCTTTTGGGAGGGAGCATTTGGTATATGACCTCGATTTTAGAGGCATTGGTTGATAAACTAGCACTGCGTAGAACAAAGGACTTACTACTGACCAAGCCAGTGCCAATGACTTCTGTACGGCTCTTCCTTGGCGTTTCCCGATGGTCATGGCCGCCTATTACGAAAATCTTCCAGTTGCGCTCCTCGCATTTCCTCTGTCCCTCAAAAATTGGACAAGAGTCGATACACTCAATGAACACTTTCCTATCACACAGACGGAATACGTCAGCTGCAGACCAGGGCTTAAGGGACGCAAAGCTGGTACAATTCTATACTTGATCTATTTTTAGGATATTAACCTCTAAATTTATCCCGTCTAGGCCTTCACAGTGAACTTCAATTGCCCATCCACCACCTCACATCCGACACTCTCCAGATTCTCCACGATATAGTGGGCGCCGCAGTTTTCGATTTGCGAACGTTCGTGGCTGGTACAGATGGCGATGACAGTGGCCCCGCTCGCGACGCCAGCACGGATGCCGCTGGGCGAATCCTCGAAGACGACACACCGGGTGGCATCGAAGCCGAGACACTCTGCAGCAAGGAGGAAAGGGTCGGGCGCAGGCTTGCCGGCCTTGAGACGCTTGTCGTCGGCAGTGATGGTGACGGGAGGCGGGGTGATTCCGACTCGATTCATGCATCCGTAGGCTAGAACGGAGGAATCGAGTCAATTGGTGATGATTTAGATGAATCAATCGACAGAAAACGTACCGTAGGTCTTTGCGCCAGATGTAGCGACAGCGTACCGGCCAGCCGGAATGGAGTCCATGAGCTTCTTCACTCCAGGGAGGATGCGAACGGAGCGATCAACGCTCGCGGCTTCAAGCTGCCACGCCTCCAAAGTGTCCTTGCGGACCTTCTCCTCTGGCACCTCGGGCAAGCCCGAGATCAGACCGTCATCCGGCCCAACGACCCGCACCGAATCTTCAGGAGCCGCAACACGCATACGAGCAGCGACGCTCAGCATGTGGAAGAGCCGACTTCCGAACGAAGGCCGTCGACCAGTGGGCTGCGAGGCCATAACTGAAGGACGACGGGAATGAGGGATGGAGTTGGCAGGGGTGAGTTCGGGTGTGGTCTCGTCCGAGGGAGGAGACAAAGGCTTGTCCAACAAAGAGTCCGAGAGCGGGCTAATGGAGCCAGACCCAGGCTGCGAGCCAGGACCGTGCATATTATAGGCGTCGGCGAAGAAAAGGATCGACTCCTCGAACTGGGCGACCTCGTCCTCGAGATCTTCGTACTTGAGGTGCGGCTTGAAGTGCGAAAGGTTGTCGACGGCGCGCTTGCCGTGCGTGGCAGCGATGACGTGCTCGGGGTCCTGCCCGATGTCTTTGGCGACCTTGTCCCATGCAGCTTCGACAGCAGCGATGGAGTCGGTCAGAGTGCCGTCCTGGAAAGAGAAAGTCAGTTTACAGTACGAGGAGTGAGAGAAGAGAACATACCATGTCAAACAGCGCGGCATCTGCGAAGAAGGTGTAGGTGATGGACTCCATGGCTGACGAGGGTGATTGAAAGAGTCGAATAAAAGAGTGCGTTCTGAGAGATGGGAGGAAGAGGACAACGAAGAGGAGTCCTAGTCGTCAAGACGGGAGTTTTGCCAGTCGCATTTCCGATTCGCCTGCCTTTTATCCTGGACCACGGAACCGTCTGAACTGCGATACGCCGGGGCCGCGATGCTTATGACGACAGTCGGTCATGACTGCGATCGGCCGTGACGGATACCAGCAGCAGCGTACTCCACGTTCAACACCAGAGAGATAGGCATATCGTTTTCTCGACGTTGATCGAGGGGAAAGAGGGTGGGTAACTTTCGAGGAATTGGCAATAGACGTATGAAAAAGGAGGTTTGATTTCTCCGATCCGAGCTTACAGCGCAACATGGAATGGGTGTGGTCCAATAATCGAGGGTATGCTCGGAGGTCTTTCGCGCTCCACGTCACGGGCGAACGAAAACGAAGTGCGGCATGAAGGAAAGGGCTTGAATGCTGCGACGTAGAACGCTGAATATCAACATCAGCTTGCAGAACAATTAGGAGGAAAGAACTACCCTTCATCGCTGCAAGCTTCCCCAAGAGAACATGGGGATAGGGCTGCGAAACCAGACCTCATCTTCAGCAGACAACTCAAGGGCGGGCCCAGGCCCAGCCAACACAGCGAGCTTGAGCAACGCTGGTCCAAAATCCGTCGTGTTCTGCCAGTCCGGGTCATCAAAATCAACGTAGTCGGAGCGGGTGTCAACCAACTTGCGTAACGCGGACACAGTAATGTTTGAGCAGCTGTGTAGGTCCAAGACCGTCAGCTGGGGAGCGACGAACCAGTCGAGGGGGTCATTGGTGCTCATGAGCATGCTGAGGAACGTGTCGTCGATACTCTCCACCTTGTTGAACATTAGCGCCTGGCCATCCCAATCGCGTAGCAGGGGCTCGAGTGAAACATTTGCGTCGAGGTTCCTAAGGTAGGTGAGGGGGACAGACGGTATCGTGCCGATTTCGTGGAGGTTTGGACAGTGGTTGAACTCAAGCATGAGGAGGGAATGGCCGTCGGAGGTGAAGGAGCAGAGGCTGAACAATTCGCTGATAACGTCGGGAGCGATCTCTGCGAGAACAAGCTCAGTTAGGTGGTGCCATGAGTAGGACAATGGGTCGAAGTCGTTTGGAGAAATCGACAACTTAAGGTGTTGAATTCGGAGGTGGGCTAGAGAGTTGAAGGACTTGACCTTGTCGAGCAGGACGTAAAGAGGGAGTTCGCATTCGTGGCAACTGTATTCAGCCGAGAGCGACCAGCCCTCGCAGAGCCGGGGCTCATATTCTGCGATCTCAAGTACCTCGAGCTCGTCCTGTTGGTCGAGCCACCGCGACGAGGCGAAGAATGCCATTTGAAAATTTCGCCCGTCGATTGTGAGGGTTCGAAGCTTTGGCATAAATTCAACGTTTGCTTCGCCATCCTTCGTAAAGAGGTCCTCTACGACGTGTTTGGACTCCTTCGTGTCGTATAGGGTGTCGTCCAAATCCGCTATATGTACCACATTCGCCGAAGGAGAGGGGTCGGGAGCTTGAACATGCCCGCAGGAAAGGGAAGAGACGAGGTACAGGTAGCTGCAATGTAAATGCTCTTGCAGCGATGTATGTGGTCGGCCAAAGCTTCGAGGAAATGGAAAATGACGGCCGGCTCCCAGGTGGTAGTTGACTTGGAGCAGTAATCCATTCGACGCGTGATGAAGTCGATGGGTAGTTGACGCGATCGCCAGAGAAGCCTTTTGGCTCTCGGCACCGGAGTGCACAGTGTGTCCGTGAAGAGAACGACGCGTGTCCAGAATGCTGGAGTCAAGGCGAGCACGACGTCCCAATACGAGCAGACGGATGCGAAGGTGTATGGAAACAAGTCATCCGAACACACAGCTCTGTGCAATTGTGCGAAGTCTGCGTCAACTCCTGCACGTCTTGAGACTCCTTCGAAGGTCGAAGGGTCGTAATCACCCGCAAAGTCTAGATCCGCGTTCCGATCCAAATTTTCCTGTTCTTCGTGGATATATTTGAAGATGATAGTGAGTGGCAGTGATGTTGCGGAGCAGATCCTCTGGCATCTGTTGCGAGGAAGGTCGCGAACAGCGCGTTCCAACAAGGCCATATTGGCTTTAAAATGTTCCATCTTGTTTCCCCCTTTACGAAGAAATTTTCAATCAACGAGTCGCGATGAAAGGAGTCACATGCCTAGCCGACCACGGAGACTTTTTCTGTACGTATCGCTTGAAGAATTTGACCTTGGTCTAAGCTATTGACTATTGACCTTTATGCAACTTGAGGAGGTTGGGGGAGAAGATAATGGCGGCGTACACGACGCGTTCACAAATAGGTGGCAACGTAACTCGTGGGAAGGTGATGTGATCTCAATCTAATCTTATCGCAGACCGCTTTAGATAATAGATACAACTTCAAGTCACAGTAGTGCAATCAACTCCTCCTTCTTCCTTCCTCGTCTTATGCTTGTGCTATCAAATTTATAACAATGCGATCTCGTACTTCTCTAGAGAGTTGATGAGGTTTTTCCAACGTCCGCCATGCCAAGTTTCCAAATCACGCCACTCGCTTTCCGCACCCCAGATCACCTCGTAGGTTTCACGCAATTGCGCACCTGCGACATGGCGTGAGCTCGGGTGGGGCGGCAACGACCTTATTCTCCTTGAAATTGCACCTAATACTAGAACAGAGTGAGTACCTTTTTCTCTGACACCTTTGCTAAAGTTTCCGATGTCGCAAATCTGTCCCCGGGTGATGTCTGGAGTAAGGTGTGTCCATTCGGATCATCCAGCCTTCGTCTCAGGTTATGAGTGGGGGTTTTGAGGAAACTTTCCACAACAAGATAGACGCCGCAACCGTTCCATCAATGTCATGAACCGAGACTCGCGTCAACAATAATACTCACAAATTTATCTTTGCTAATAAGCCACTCTTAAAATAAGTCTCATGTACCTTTTGCTGGATATCTACGTCACGAGGGCGCAGAGAGGCCGACCAACGTCCAAGCCGCCTTAACGGATCCACCATTCCCCTTGTGTCTTGAAATAAGGTGATGGGACTCCCTTGGTCATAGTATTTATTAAATGCAGAAATATTATAACCTGATTNTACACCGAGATACCTCTCGCCTTCGCTATCCATATGCCTAATGCAACGCCTATGGGGCCGCCCTTGGCAAAGATAAAGATTTTGGGGCTGTATTGGATGCATAGGTGGTACAGCAGGTTCGACCACACGAAAAGAGGATAAATTCCGCGCGGAACGTTGGTATGTTGGCGACGGTGTATTCAGAGGCGAAAACTGTCACGTTGAATCAAAAAATGGGCATAGAAGGCGGATTACAGCTGCGTGCGCCACTGTGACCACACTTCGTACCGGCATTGCTTCGCAAATTGGTAAACAGCCAGCGTGAAAATGATCGAAGAGCAGCTCACTTGCCAAAATATAGACCCACAGATCGACACTCTGCTTGCTCTCGCCAACGACTATCCAGTCCATCGTCACCATCTCACCCGCTAGGTGGGCTCCAATAAGAGCTACCTGCGGTGCTTGCGAATCTGGGCCTAGAGGTCAAAATGGCCAAGGTCGCTGTCCTGTCCGCTAGATGTACGTTGCATTCAGATGGAAAGACGAGGTGGGAGGCCAGATGAGAAATGCTGCACTTGGATCGACACCTTGTCCGAATTCGCGTCCATCTGGTATGTTACCGAAAAGATATTGATGAGGGAGCCGCGCCAGCCCCGACGGACAACGTGTCTCGACAAACAGATAGCACTCTGGGGCGAGTACAGCTATTTTACGGGAAGCGATCCCACCAAGTTCTTTCATGACTGACATCGCAAGAGCTTGGGTACAAGTGTGAATTCGGATTGTTCGAAATTGTTTTATTGAGAGTTCTATGAGAAACAGAGATGTAGGCGTATGTGTCTGAAGAAGCGGTAAGTGCCAGAAATTAGAACATGAAATGCTGGCGTACCTTTTCATTCAACAAAACCATGGCCCTTGTTGACATACTGTAGCCCCAAGCATGTGCACTACGAAAGTGAAAGAATGGTGAGAAGGTCAAAGGAGATGGAAGTCGGCGTAAACCGTGGAAGGGAAAGGCACAGCACGACCGTTGGCCGAAGACTCCGATTGAAATTCAGCCAAATTCCGATTCGGCACATGCCGGCGCTCAATTCCTGAGTAAGCAACTGTGGCGTTCACTTGCAGGTAAGTTGGAAGCAAATGAGGGTGCGTTGAAGCCGGTGAAGTCCTGGTAAACTCGAACCGAAGGATAAATATAATTTGGTTTGAATTACAAAGACAAGAGGACGAGAGAAGTGCGGAATGAGTGAATAATATCAATCGTAGTTTGGAAGGAATTTGTGATGATCTACTTCAGGCGCAATCCCAAGCGACACGAATCCGCCATACACAAAGACGTTTGGCCTATCACGAGCTTCCTAAAACGAGAAGTCCCGCAGAGAAAATCCATGCGTCTACACACGCCGTCGCGAGGATATCGCCGCTCAAACTCGTCCATAACCCTATCCCGCTGTGATGTTGATGGGGCGAGAATGGAAAGGTCTGCCGCCGTGACTGGTGCTTGAAAGTACGAGAATATCGCGTTCAGAGTATCGTCCAACGTGATGGCACCGTAAGGGCTTGTCCTTGAAACAAGGATGGGTCCCCAGACCTCCGCGAGCAGGACATTTTGAGAGTCGGTAAGTTGGATAATAGCGAAGGTCACGTTCGGGCAGAACGCCGGTTGTTGGAGATACGGCTGGTATCTATGAGAGTTTGTTCTTGATCTACACGTCGCAGACGATGGAGGATCTCGGACGTCCCAGATGAGTTCTCGATTGTTGAGGAGTTTGTGGACCATTATATCGCCCAGGGGAAGGATTGGATGCGCTACCTTGAACTCCCTGCATGGATAGACCCAAGGTACAAGTGGCAGCCCGTTTGGTGCACTCGAGGCAATTTGGCTATATGGCGGAGGCATGTGTCGCGTATAATCGTAGCTGGGCATACATGAAGCGGTGTTTTCGATGCCGTGCGGGTTCAGCAGAAAATAGCGCGCCTTAAGCACTGGGCGCTTAACTTGCTGGTTACGACGTCCCGTAATGCCTCGTTTGGTTTGAGCGTTCGGATCAAGAGCTCCACTGGGATAGGCCGTCACTCTCTTCGCATCATTCTCGCCTCTCGCGCACGTATGCGGCACATTCATCCGTAGGTCTCCCTGAGGCAGCCATTCGTAATTCTCGTTGACGAGCGTGACGTGTTTCTTCGGTCTCCGATCTATGTACAAAGGTTGGTATATAGCTGTTGTTTGAAACATGCACATGGAATTTGACAACTTACCTGTGCCTTCCAGGATCTCGTCGCGTGTTCTCCATGAAGGTTTCCGGAGTGCCGAAGGAGGGATTCTCGTATGCTGATAGCCATGATCCAAGGGACGCGAAAATATTGAGCGCTCATAGGAATGATCTTCCATGCCAGGCTTGGATTCCTTTCCGGAACGACGTTGAATGCGGTCAATCAGGGATTTCAAGCAGCGCAACGGCATGAAGTGTCGAGCGCCAGATACTGTGGTCCACAACGAGTGGTTCTCTTCAGGAATTTATATTGTCCGGTATGTGGACCACTCGTGCTCGTGCGGTGGATGGACCCTCCATCTCGACAACAAGACGTCTCTTATATATAAAGGTCAGAGAACAATAACGCGTCCAACCTCACTCCTCCTTTGGGCGTACCTCTGACCTTTAGTACTTTAGTCCTTGTTGCATTTCTTCTAGAGTCGAAGGGATGAGGGACACTGGACATGAAGGAAACAGAAGCCCCTATTCGAGCTGGTGTCTAAAATAACCCCACTGCTGCCACACTTAGACAAGCTGGACGGGACAGTCCAAGTCAGCAGAGGTTGATGAAAAGACGCGAGCCCTCAGCTTTCTCCGCAACGCACACAGCGCAAGTTTCCGGCCTCTTGTAGTAAGAGGCGCAGTCATGGACTCAAAATCTTTGGAAGTTTCGTTTATTGCGGCAAGGAAGAGAAAGAGGACATAGATCTGATAGTCTGGCATAGGTTTGCAGCATATATGAAGGCTTAAACTAACACAAGAAACACTTTCGATGATCTCGAACGGTTCCGAAAAAAAGTAGACGACGAGCGTGCTCACCAGAGACGATTCGATTAAATATCGCGCGGGAACGCTCGAGCGCGACGGACAGCTTCGGTCAACAGCTGGTTCCATTTCATTTCCTAGATTCAACCGTCAGTGACTATCGCGCTGGCACAAACATGTATCGGCGTACACGCTCTGTCAGGGGCTCATCTGAGGGTTCGTGGCCCTTCACGACGTCGAGGGAGTGCTCTGGTGGGCAATAGTGACTGTCTTGAGCGAGGCCTCTGAAGGTCGGCGTCGCTGGAAGAGATCGCACCCTGCCATCTGAGGTTGATGCGATGGCCTCCTCAGGAATGGAAGGCGGGAACGGAGAAATCAGCCCAATATCGAGATCCATCTCGTAGAACGGGGGCTCCGTGACACGAGGGCGGCGTTCGTGTGCTGTGTCCTTCGATCGATGTTTGTCCTGCCCGAGGCGCTTCCGCCTCTTCTGGAACTGACGGGCCTTCGCCGAAAAATTGTCATCGCGAACACTGGGACCAGGGGCCAATCCTATGTTGGCTCTCATCGAAATCTCAAAGGGACGTTCGACCTGGAGATAGTTCGAAATATTCGACTTGGCATAGCGCATGGCCATCTCCGCTGTGCGAGGGCTCAGCGACACGATTGGGGTTGGGCGCCTGGGGCCCGCGGCATCCTGCGAGGATGAGACGTCTGCTGTTGCGCCCATAACTAGAAACTTTCGACAGTCGAAAGGAAGACAAGAGGAAAACAATAAGGGGGCAAGAAGAAAGGAGGGCGGAACCAAATGTTCAGTTAGGAGGAAAGACAGTGGTCAAATAAACGATGGACGACGGGCTTTTAAAGCAGCGCCAACAAAAGCATCGTCAAGGAAAACCCCCGCTGTGCCCTACAAACCGACTAACACCGCTTGTGCACACAAGGCCACCAGTGGGCCGTCTTCCTTTTCGAGCGAAGGTGGCCCCAAGTCAAACAATAAACGGGATGCCATTCGAAGCAAACTGTCAAGCGGTCGTTCAAAAATCCCTTATTGGAAACAAGGGCATGGATTGCAAGAGAGCGCGTGGCTTCCTGCAGGTAAACAATGGTGTGGCAAATGCCGCATGTAACAGAAGAAGGATTGGGTGCTTGAATTGTGATGCCTTGGTCTGGGCGGCGACGAACCATGCAATCATTGTGGGGACGCCTTTGCTGGCCACTTCGTCTACGGTCAAGAAAATGAAAGCTGCGAACAAGACCAGAAGCTGGCTCGAGCGAAATGCATAAGACGGGGGGCCGAGTCATCAAGGATCCCAGGAATTGAGACCTCAGTCGTGAAAACTTGACAGTAGGCGATCTTCGACGGTGCATAAAGTAGTCGAGGGCGAGTAACGGAAATGAACGGTAGGTACTCAAAATGCGGGACTCCCTGCGCAGGTGTCTTCAGTGTCATGCTGAAAGTAAACGAAGGCATACTTACGTGTGGAATTTCGTCCCATTGATAGGTTCGCTCACTGGATTCGAGCCTGCAATGAGGATGTTCCTAGAAGAAGCAGCACGAGACTCAAGGAGGGGAAACGACAGTCAACAGGTAGTAATACCCTAAAGGAGTCAAGCTCGCTACGGAATGGCAGTCGCGAGCAATGTCTGTTTTAGGTAGGCCGACGTTGAGGTAGACCCACGCTGCTAAATAAAACGAAGATTCAGTTTCACTATTCCGAACAACCTCTCGAGCCAACTCACCCAAGACGGTCAACGGCCGAAAGACTTGGCCATTGGACATGAGTATCACCTCAGGCATCGTCCGCTGTACGAACATGTGTTCGACCTGCCAGCCTTTATTGATGCCTTCAGAGGTTATTACTATCCGGCCGTACTGCAGCGACGTAGCGTCTTGCGAGGAGCGCTAGTCGTCGGGTGCGATAGGGTGGCTGGAGTTCGATCGCCCCAGATGAGCATCTCGGGCGTGAAGTGTGGAGGAGAGAGGGATAACAATGCGGCAGTGTCATCGAAAGGGATGGTGATGTGAACACTATTCAGGATGCCAGGAAGGATAGCCTCGATATTCTTCTCCACATCGCAGTTTATGGCCTGATCATTCCATATCATTACTAAGTAAAGAGCTTGAACTTTAGGGAGAACCTATTAGATTGTGTAACTGATGCGCACCGTTCTTCCGCTTTACGCAGCGGCGCATACACAGACTGCAAAGTTCTCCTCTGCATCTTCATGAAGGGTAGAAACCTCCAAGTGGCTCGAGAAGGCAGAACCTGAGAGCGTATCCCTCCCAGATGAACCCTCCGTACATACTAGTCGCGCTAAGGTTGTTCTGCAGAGCCCTTTTCAGTGCAACTACTCCGAAAAAAAGGTTGTATTACGCACATGTAATCATGATATCGAACACCTCTTTCCGAACTATCGAGTGGGCATATATTCCTGGAATGCGAGAAATGTCAATGGTTGATTCTGCGGCTGCTTCCCTGAATACGTCTAGGAGAAAAGAGGACGAGAATTAAGCGCTAAGCTCTGAGATCTTCTGAACGTTCCTCGTTGAAGCTTGAAGAAGCACAAGATGACGCCGACTCCTGCGCCATTCATGCCTCCTTGTTTGGCAAATGCCTTGGGAATACACGCGTCTGACCAACGCGTCGCTGACCAACAACGTCCATCTCCTTCTGTTCTGAACACTACACTTTCTGAAGCCCCCAACACGTCGTCTAGATCGATGAATTATGCCGAGCTCATGCTCACGCCGACATCTGAAATTCTGCGGTGATGGATACGGCCTAGAGATGAATGTCCTGACACCATGGGTATTCAAATCTCTGCCAGAGAAAAGCTGCAGATAAAGCGGAATCCTCTACGTAGCATGCAAGAATAGCTTTTTTTGGCGCGCATCTCTTACCCCAATGTGCGTCTTTGCCTCTGCAAGATGAAGTATACTGCTACTGACGCTGACTCATCCTGCTCTTAGTTTTCCATGCACTTCAAGGCATCGTTCAAACGTTCAAACGTTCACCGCCCATCGCCGTTTCAACCAACTGCATTATGGAGCGAATTTTTGTAGGCACAGTGGAGATTGCTCGATCGGTTGAAGCAACTTCAGAGTAACTCATTGGAACATCGCCGAGGTCAGCTGATCGTCTTCTTGTGTAGAACTTAGCAATGGCTGACTGATCATAGGGCCATCGATGACGCCGCAAGACCGAGACATAGCGCAACAGCACTATATCTTCAGCATAGGTGAAATGCTGGGGAGAGCAACTGGATTTCCCCCACATTCGTCGTTGAATGAGTACTCTTCAAGGATGGCACCGTGGCGAGCGCCTCGTCCGCCACAAGCTCGGGTACGACAAGATCCCATCGACGGCCTATCTATACACCTCGATTCAGGGCGATATGCCTGAACAACACTCCACTTTCTACTCTACGCGACTGCCTTTCCTTCCTGTATGCACTCTTGGCCCAGACGGTCGGCCGTGGGGCTCTATTCTCGCAGGCAAGGACGGCGATCTCGCGTTCATCAGCCACCCGAGATACAACACACTCACGATGGAGGCGAAATTGTGCGACGGAGAGCCGTTCCTCCAGAACGCGAAGACACATGAGGAAGATGTGATGCTTATTGCTGGAATCGGCGTTGAGCTCTCCACACGCAGGCGGAACAAGTTTGCGGGCTATATCACCAAATTGACTCTCGAAGACGGTTTCGCAAACATTGAACTATTTGTTAATGAGGCTATTGGGTACGTATCCTGTAGTCAACATCTGTCTACTACTAAGAACTCGCCATCTAGGAACTGTCCGAAATATATCACTCTCAGAGAGCTTACACCCCACCCCAATACTTCGCCCGTTGTAGTCGACGATAAGAAGGACCTTTCAGGGGAAGAAAGGCTTTCCGAAGAGGCAATCCAATTGATTCACGAGTCAGACACCGTTTTCTTTGGAACCACCTACGCCGCTTCGAAGCAAGAGGAACAGGTGTACCCTTCTCATGTGGGAATGAACCACCGTGGTGGTCGGCCAGGGTTCATCCGCGTGAAGCCCTCAGACGGTCGCACAGTCATCCTTCCTGACTATTCTGGTATGTCATTTTCTGTCAAAGGAACCTTCGCAGCGTTGACCCTCCCTGGATGCAGGAAACCGAATCATGACGTCCTTGGGAAATATCGAAGCTACGCCCTTAGCCTCCCTCACATTTATTTCGTTCGTAACAGGCGCTATCCTCTACCTGACGGGGAAGGCGCGCAATGTTTACGGAGATGAAGCTCGTTCCATCATGCCACTTCAAGACACTTTCACAGAGGTTTTCGTGACCGGATATGTCTACATCCGGGACGCCTTCCCAGCACGCCAACGGCCAGGATACGCGATCCAACCTAGCCCCTACAGCCCTCCCATCCGCCTTCTCGCAGAAGAGAATCCTCAGTCGAAGATATTTTCGACGAGCGAGCAGCCGAAAGCGCTCTTGGTCAGCATAAAGATCCACAGTCCCACCCTCGCCACTTTTGAGTGGGAAGTCCCCACCCCGGTGCACATCCGACCAGGTCAGGCGGCCATCCTGGGATTCATGCCGCTCCTCGGCTCGCGTCAGTACCAACACATGGCCCCGCAGAAGCCGAGCGCTGTGAACGACGATTTCATCCGTACGTGGACTGTTTCCAGCGCGCACGAGGGTGGGGAGGGAACTCGCCGGTTCGCGTTGACGATGCGCGAGAAGCCCGGCGGTACTGTTACGGGTGCGCTCTTCACCATCACCCGGAAGCTCGCTCAGCTCAAGCCTGAGGTGCTGGTCGATTCGAGCGTATTAGGCTTGAAGGTCGACCTCGTTGGGATCAGTGGTGATTTCGTGCTTCCCACGCCCACGGCCAGTGCGAGTCGCACACCGTCGTCGCTTCTTTGGATCGCAGGCGGCATTGGCGTAACACCTTTCCTCTCGATGTTGGCCGCCCTATCAAATCAAGAAAGCGGTCTCACGTCGGAGATTACCCTCCTGCTGTCGACTCGTGAGCCGCAGACCATGCTTTCGCTCCTCAGCGATTCACTTAAATCGAGCGAACGTACGCCTCCCAAGATCTCCATTCATGTCTTCACCAATTCCCCAGAACCCACCGAGTCGGAATTACCCATTATCCGACACTCAGGTCGCATAACATCCTCATTTTTCGATAACCACAAAGGTACCCTCATCGCCTCCGATACGGAAGCTTTTGTATGTGGACCAGGACCGTTCGAAGAGACAATCCTCAACACCCTACAGTCTCTTGGAGTATCTCCAGAACGCATTCGCCGAGAAGGGTTCACTTACTAGAAAGCTTGATTTTTACAGGTAATTAAAATAAACAACCTCCTGCATCGTTTTATGAACACTGTTCAGCTGCCAATTGTATACCCAGTATACATACCCACCTCGAGTCATCGTTAAAAGTTTGGCACTACATAGCGTTGTGATGAATCGCCAAGAAATTTACCATAAAAGGGCGATATCTTGCCGATCCGCAAATTTCCGGTGGACTGGTGACAGCACCAACAGCTCTTGTCTCCTACCACGTTCACTCGACGCACGCAGTCGCATTCCTTGGCTTTTCGACATGTTTTCAATTTAACAACGGGCCTGCATCGTTACGAGGGCCTCTATGGAGAGTATTTATTGTGCAAAGTAGGTTTCCAAGCAATCATTAATCAGCTCTCAATGTCGTCTTTCTAATCTTATCGCACCAGTTATTCCTAAGACCGGGACCTTCGATCCGCGGATTGTCTGCCTTGACGTTTTCCATGCGTTGCGACGCTTCTTCGTAATCCGTACAAATTGCAGTACGCCATGAGTTGATGTCAGACGAGGTCAGACCGTCGGATAACGGCTATATGGGTCATCGGTGATTGTCTGCCTCGCCACGCCCCAGTAAGAAGCGTTCTCTGCGGCTTAGCCATCCAATCCAGCGCGTGGGTTAATGGCCTTTGCAGATCAGATGGCCCCTCTGTCTCCCACACCCTTCGACAAGAGACCTATAGATGGAAGCGACCGGAAGTCCCGGAGATTTTCTCGCTTTACATGAGAGAGAGAATCATTAGACAAGTCTCCAGAGATCCCAGAATTAACCCTTGTTCCTTTCGGTCAGACGACTATGGTGCCGCCCTGCCTGAAAGCCCTCACAGCATCTCGCTCTGCTCAACCTCCCTTGCACGCCTTCAAGAGGTCGGCTTTCATCCCGAAGTGCACGACCCTTCAACACCGACATTACTCTTCGCAAGGCTCCAGCTCGAGCATCGGTCACTCCTCAGAACGATTCGCCGGGAAAGCATCGAGCCAGCCTCGTAGCCGTACTGGGGACCCAACGGTGATCTTGTCCCTGTCTGTTCTGAGTGGTGTTGTCGGATACACAATCGCCCAACGTGGTTTCCGTGAGGCGCCGGTGGATGGCGACCCTTACCAAACAACCTTCGGTACCCCTCAAGATTTCGAGTTGGCCATTGCGGAGTTGAAGGATGCCTTCTCGCAGACCGATGCTGTTTCGACTGACGCAGACGATCTCCATACGCATGGCTTCTCCTCAAACATCTATCATCCTGGTGCGTGGTCAAATTCTGGGCCTAATACTTATTGTTCATAATTTCTTAGGTGCTTTGCATAGCGTCATTGTCTATCCTGAATCGACCGAAGATGTTGTGAAAATTGTAAAGATCGCGACGAAGTACAGGATGCCGGTTGTTCCTTACTCCGGTGCGACCAGCCTGGAGGGGCATTTCCGCGGTGTAAGTCTAACGGTTTTTAGTTGAGCTCGCTGCCAACGTTGTCCACCCCGCAGCATGAAGTCGGCGGAATATGCGTCGACCTTAATCGTATGGACAAGATAATCCAAATTAACGGTGAGAAATTCGTCGACACCTGGGACACCATAGTCCATTGATTCCCACCGCCAACAGAGAAGGATTCCGACATAGTCTGCCAACCAGCAGTCCGGTGGATGGACATCAACGAACTGCTCAGGGAGAAAGGTTCGACAATTTTTACTCCGTCAGATCCGCACTAACCACCATCGTTCCAGGAATACCACTCTTCTTTCCAGTACGTCTTTCCATCAACTCTAAACCAGACTTGGCTGAGTGACAAAACAAAGATAGACCCAGGTCCAGGTGCAACGATAGGAGGTATGCTGAGCACGGGCTGCTCGGGAAGTAAGTACCATCATCTGTGGCGCTCTTCTCTTCTTTCTCATTTCTCAACTCTCCTCCATTTAGCAAATGCCGTCAGATATGGTACCGCGAAAGGGGAATGGTTCCTGAACGCGGTACGTTTTGTGCTGCGCTTTTGGCGACTTGGTATTGAATGTTGTGCTTTGGATTCCAGACCGTTGTGCTACCGTCTGGAGAAGTGATAAAGACGCGTCGGAGATCAAGAAAGTCCGCGGCGGGGTTTGACTTGACGAAGTTGTTCATCGGCGCTGAAGGGACTCTGGGCATTGTCACCGAAGGTCTATTGTCGCAGGTTTTCTCGTCGTTCGGGGTCTCACATTTCCTTCAGTGACAATTCGCCTAGCACCTCTTTTACCGACCAATGTGGCCGTCGTTCATTTTCCGGACGTACGAGCAGCAACCGAAGCTTCAATAGAAATTATTAACCAAGGAGCTGGTATTCGTCAGTCAATCTTTTTTCGTCTTGACCTCACGCCCTCTCATATATTTTGTAAGCAGAATGTGTCGAACTCATAGATGCTCTCTCCATGAAGGCAACAAACAACTACGGCAAGTCAAAGCGGAAGTGGCAAGAAAAAGACAGTCTATTCTTCAAATTCCAAGGACCTACAGACGCTTCTCTGAAGGAAACCGCTCAGATGGTTAAGAAGATTTCGGAGAAGTATGGCTCGTCGGGCTTCGCGCTGGCAAAAAATCAGACAGAGGCTGAGGAAATATGGACCGATAGGAAGAACCTTTACTATTCGGGGCTATCTCTCATTCCGGGATCAAAAGGAATTACAACGGACGTTTGGTAAGTCATGTAAACAAACGCCCGTGGCCTTGTGATCTGATCTGGTCGAATATGTCCCAGTGTACCAATCTCGAAATTACCCGACCTTATATACGAGACGAGAAAGGATCTCGACAGCGTTGGGCTGGTCTCGCCAATTATCGGGCATGTTGGCGACGGGAATTTCCACGCGTTGTTGCTCTTCAAGAACGACGAAGAGTTTAAGATTGCGAAGGAGGCGGTTGCCCGTATTTCACGACGTGCGATCGAATTAGAGGGCACTTGTTCGTCGTTCTCTCTCGTTCACTTTTGGCCTTTTATCCGATCCTCGTCGTTTCTTAGGTACAGGGGAGCATGGTATTGGAATAGGGAAGAAGGAATATCTCGTCGAAGAGTTGGGAGAAGGGACTGTTGAACTGATGAGGACGATAAAAAAGGCTGTCGATCCTCTAGGGCTGTTTAATCCCGGAAAAGTTCGCCCCTCGTTTTAAACATTCTTTCATGAGACTCATGATTATTCATCAGTTGTACCCGGATAGAACAAGGCAGAAGTCAAAATGAAATAGAATTTTATTCGATATAGATCATGGTTTCTGATATTATCTTCGTCGAGAAACGATTTATAGTCCGACGGCCTCCTTTCAAAGTGGGACACCCTGGTCGGCGACGGGCGGCGGCAACCCATTGCCCACAATGACCGGTGCTCCAGCGCTCGTAACACCATCGATGGTCAGGAAAATATACGCTATCACATTCACACCGTCAATCAAATGCATCATAAACTAGAATACGAACAAAAACTCACCAGGCCCAGGTGGGTAGAGCCTGTTGTTCGGCGGACTGAGGATTATGAGTTGCTTCCGACTGGGCGATAAGTCGGCGGTCATAAATACCAGCCTGGAGCTGGAGTGGAATGCGTGTGAGGAGAAGCCCAGGTCCATGAGAGCGACTGCGAGACATCGGTGGATATGCACACACTCAGTTTCCACGTCCTCCGAATCGGACGGGACACAGGACGCACCTTGGATATTGGACGCCTCGAGGTTTCTTGGGATGGAGACATCGATGGTGAAGGGCGTGTTGAAGGCGATCTTGGCGGGCACGTTGGCCATGGCTGGGCGCTCCAAGGACATGAACGGCGGATTGAGGTATTCGACTCGGAATTCCCTGGATCATCGTGACGTCCCGCGAAGGTTAAGCTGCTGTAAATTTAGAAGTGAACTACAGGACACTCACGTCCCGAACTTTGTTCCATTTACGACCAGGCGGTTGGGGTTAGAGCCGGCTATGAGAATGTTCCTGCGAAGTTGATTGGTCAGTCGACCACAAAAAGTGAACGCTATAATAGATGGTTCTCACCCCTGTGGGGTTAGACTGGCCACGGAGTGGTACAGCCGGGCTATGTCCGTCGTCGGCATCCCCTCGTTGCTGATTCGCTTTCCCAGCGGAGCCTCCGGGGTATAGAGGGATGGGGTGAATCTATAGTTGGAAGACGTAAGCAGGTGAGAACGAATTGGAAAAAAGAAATAAAAGTAATACACAGGATGATCAGCGTTCGAAGAGTCGCCCACGGGATCCTTAACCGACCCGAACGCAGCGTACCCCGTCTGTCCTCCATTGACGATGAGAACTTGTCCGTTTGGCAACAACAGCAGCTCAGGCATGATCCGCGGCTCGAGCATCTCCTCGACTTCCCAGCCCTTCTCGATGCCCTCTGGAGTGAGCGCCATCCGGCTGCACTGTGCAGACGCAGGGTCTTGGGATGATAGATTCCCGGGCTGGATTTGGTCGCTCGTGGTTGAGCCGCCGCAGACAAGGACTTCTGGGATGAAGTCGGGCGGCGAGAGGGGTAAGAGGGTAGCTGAGCCATCAAGGGGGTTTGTGACGCGAACATTGTTCGGAATGTCTGGAAGGATGGTTTCAGTGTCCTTCTCGATGTCGTAGATGATGGTTTGGTTGTTGGCGATCATGAGAATGGTCCCATCAGGTAAGGCGAAGACCCTGCGGAATAGAATGAAATCGGACAAAAAGATGGATCGTCACCGTGAAAGACGTACCTAGGGAAGAGATTGGCCGGAAGACTGCGCTCGAGGAACGCCGATGGTCGAGGAACGCCACCATCCTTAGGCGGGAAGAACTCAAAGTTGTTGACAGGGTCGGTATTATAGAAAGGGGTGTCTTCATGGATTCCACCGACGACCATCTGCCCGATATTAGCCGACAGTCAAAGACTGAAGGAATCAAGCTTACCAGAGATCCGTCAAATATTCTTAAGGACGAGGGGTACCATCGCGTCTCTTCGAGGTGCAGGGTTTCTGGGTCTTCAAACAGGGTACAGTTCGAACCAGTTGGGTCGGCACATGGTTCAAAAACACGGATGCCCATCCGCCCATCAGTTGCAGCGGGAATGATTGGGATATTCCCTCCAACACTGACCTGTAGGTGACGCACTCGTTAGTCTGCAGGGATGCAGGACGGCTCGAGAAAAATATTACCATCGTCCCATTGCTCAGGAATCCTCCAGAAGCACAAAAAGAGTCCGAGATGACGCTCAGAGCTGTCGCAGTGTTGGTTTCCATATTCCATAATGCACCCCACGCCGCTGCATCGTTGATCATCAGAGGATCGTTACTTGCTCGATCGAAGAAGATGGCCAGAGTAGGAGAGACAAAGATTGCCTCGAGAGCAAGTATCCCAGATGTGCCATTTTGAACGAAGTTCCACTCCGCAGCAATGGCGTATCTCAGGAGAGTGACGAGAAAAGCGAGCGAGGAGGCGAGCTTCATTCCGTCTTGAAATTGGCGATAGTCAATGTCGCATTTTATGCATATTTCCGTGAGTACGCCAAGAGGATTTCCATCCCTATACCGTGGATTGTCGTCCTATAGGTATCGTCTTTCTCAAAAAGCAGAGAGAAAAGTCCTGAGAGGGGAAATCGTCCAAAGATAACTGGGAACAGGCTTCAGTTCTAGCGTCTTGTTAGGATACCTGTTCCACAAGGCTGCTCACGGGTGGTGGTAATTTTTTTGAAGCATGTGTTGCTTCTTTATGTGTAATAGCGGTATGGGAGATTGAGGTGGTGGTTGAGTGCAGGAAATGGACAAAGAGCATTTGCCTTGGCACTTGGAAGCGTGAGAAATCGACATGCGGCCGTTAAGATGCCGACGGGCTTTCGGTATTTGGATTTACCGCTTTCCATGAAACTGACTAGGACATGGCCAACTGGACTGAAGCTCGTTGAAACTACAACCTTTTCCTGATAGATGCTGCCCGGAAAAGGCATAGATTAGATGTATAAACCTCACTTACCCTTCACTCGAGCGGATAAGTGGGGTCTGACATATTCAATTCGCGAATTCTCGCCCAAACCCTCTTTCTTTCCTATGAGCCCGATGCCAGTGTAATTTGACTTCGACGGCAACACTTGCAATGTCTCGCGTGTTAACTTCATTTGTTGGAATATTACTCGCTGACGACCTGCAGCGGCTGTAGCGGGCCACCCTAGCCGTAGTCGAGACGCGACCTGGAGGCCTTGTGATCAAGAATGCTCAAGATGTACTCGGCACGAGGCATATTACGATTGCTCCTGGGGTAAAGGTGCGATTATTTCTTCGGTTCTCACCCTCTCACTTCTTTCGTTTGGACCATGACTCTTATCTCGCATTCAATAGCGCGCCCTTCAAGTTCAAGCCTACGAAGCCTCTGCTGTACATCACGACTTCGCGTTCTAGGAGGTAGACATCTCTCCCGGCGACACCCATATTCCACTTCAGTTCCTCCGACTTCCTCCCCTCATACCAGTAAACTCGTCCTTGTCTCTCTGGCAAGCGCTCTCCTTGGTTTTGGGCTGGCAAAGGCCTCATTCTCCCCGTTCAACACAACAACACGCGCAGATCCTTTCTCGACGCAAAGCGAACGGCCGAAGTTTGGAACCCCAGGAGACTTCACAGCGGCCATTCTCGAACTCCGAAGTTACTTCAACGTACGAGACGGAGTATCAGTGGACCCACACGACCTCCACAGCCATGGGTTCTCCCCAAACTCCCACCACCCGGGTGTGTCTCCATGCAAAGATGCGTGGCTTGGTTGACGTACGAGTTGAAATTGCGCAGGGGTGGCCCATAGCGTCGTGGTTTACCCTGACTCGACGGAAGATGTTGTCGAGATCGTGAAGATCGCGACGAAGCATCGGATGCCAATCGTCCCGTATTCAGGCGCTACGAGTTTAGAAGGGCATTATCGTGGTGTGCGTACGACTTCCTCGATTTCCTGATCTTAATATTGAGATATTCTTTGTAGCATCCAGAAGGCGGCATCTGCGTCGACATGACGAATATGGACCGTATAATCGCTATCCATGGTATGGACTCCTTCGTCTGGTCGTGAACCCCCGGCTTGACTATAAGCGCAGAGGCAGATTCTGACCTCGTGTGCCAACCCGGAGCAAGGTGGATGGACATCAACGAGACGCTCAAAGAGAAAGGCATCCCACTTTTCTTCCCGGTACGATCTTTTTCATGTGCTCATCACTCTCAATACTCAATGGCGGCGCCTTTTGTCCTTTTGTAGATCGACCCAGCCCCAGGAGCAACTATCGGTGGGATGCTCAGCACGGGCTGCTCAGGAAGTAAGCCCATCCCTTCATCTGATCTTCTAATTTCGGAACGAACACTGACTCCCAAACGCGGTTAGCCAACGCCGTACGATATGGCACCGCCAAAGGGGAATGGTTTCTGAACGCCGTGCGTCCCTGCGACCGTTCGAACCGCAGAATAAACCCCATCTAGTGATTCTCAATTTTAGACCGTGGTGCTGCCGTCGGGAGAAGTGATCAAGACTCGCCAACGATCTCGTAAATCATCAGCAGGATGGGACACGACGAAGTTGTTCATCGGTGCCGAAGGGACGTTGGGTATCGTCACAGAAGGTATGCGGTTTGTCCTCTGGAAATCGAAATGTTAGGTTGGTCTAACTTTCAATGTTCTCAGTGACTATCCGACTGGCTCCGGTCCTACCGACGACAGTGGGCGTCGTCCAATTCCCAAACGTGCGCAAGGCGACCGAGGCAGTGGCCGAGATCATGAACGCAGGCGTTGGTATCCGTGTGTTTTTCCACCCGAGGGCCTCTTGCATCCGCTCAAGTCTCTCTAGAATGCATCGAGCTTGTTGACGATATCTTCGTCTCTGCGGTCAACAAGTATGGCATGTCCAAGCGACGATACCCCGTACAAGACAGCCTCTTCATCAAGTTCCAAGGGCCCACCTCGCGCTCGCTTGCCGAGTCTGCCTCCATCGCACGCGCCATCGCAGCCAAGCATGGCGGTACGAACTTCTCTCTCGCCCGCTCCGACGAGGAAGCCACAGAACTCTGGGCAGACAGGAAGAACGCGCACTACTCGGGCCTGGCACTGATCGACGGGGCGAAGGGATGGCCGACGGACGTCTGCGTGCCGGTGTCGAAGCTGCCGCAGCTGGTGTTGGAGACGAAGGAGGATATTAGGAAGGCTGGGCTGGTGTCGACGATCGTTGGGCATGTGGGGGATGGGAACTTTCATTCACTGATACTCTTCCGGAATGAGGAGGAAGAGAAGGTGGCGAAAGAGTTGGTGCACCGGATGGTAGAGAGGGCAATCGCGATGGAAGGAACATGCACTGGAGAGCATGGAGTGGGTATTGGAAAACGGGAATATCTTGTCGATGAGCTCGGAGAGGGTACCGTGGCGTTGATGAAAAAGATCAAGAGGACTATCGATCCCCTAGGGTTATTCAACCCTGGAAAGCTATATCCTGACGAAGTCAAGGAGGAAAGAGTGCATTAGAGTTTCGAGTAGAGATCAACTCAATGATAGAAAACAATGCAAAATCGCACGAGAAACAGAAAGCGAATAGCAGTTTGAGCGAACAAAATGATGCCATGCGTGGTATACATACAGTGCTGACGCCCAACCGAAGAAAAACAGCTACCTCCGACACCTAGTTGACCGTAGGAGGTTGACCTTCCGGCTTTACCTGCCCCGTCCGCGCAATCGCCACCCCAAGTGCCTGCGTCCTAACCGCAAGCTGTCTCGTCTTCTCGATGACCGTCTGGTATACGGGCAGTGGTGGTCTGTTAATCTCGATGACGTTCTTCTCCAGGTCAATCCTGGCGTCGGCACCGGGCATACGCGTCTCTCTGATCAAGTTGACGATCCACTTTTCGCCTTCGTCTGGCGAGAGGTTCAGGCGTTCAGCAAGGCTGCTAATGTCGATCTTGCGGTGGATCCGGCAGTACGCCTCCGAGATGAGGTATCGTGCATTGTCAAGGAACTCGTCCTTGAACTCGCCCAGGAAGAAGTCGGTGCTGATGACTGATGATGCTTCGCCTAGGGCTTTTTGGGCGGCCTCGAAGTCGAACTCAACGTAGAGCTCGCGGAGGAAGGAGGTGACGGGGTCGGAATACTGGTACTCCTCCGTCTGGATGACTTTGACAACCTCGCGGATGGCGTTCCGGACTCGGGATGATAGAGGTGCGGCGGCTGTTCCAGCAGCTGTGGGCGCCGATGCGGCTTTTCGAGAGAGGATGGCAGCAGCTGTAAGGTATCGGAGGATCCATGGGCAGGATGTTTGGATAGTGTTGAGGTATGTAGGGGAGAGGAAGGTTTCGAGGAGGAGCGTCCGGCCCTGTTCGTGGTTGAAGTAGACGAAAAGTGACCAATGGACGAACCAGGTGCGTGAATGCAGCTGGGCGAGGGCAGGGTCGGAGATGTTGCTTGAAGCTCCGGAGCTTCGTGAGTCAATGAAATCCCGCAAGGTGTTGAGTTCCTCGAGGGCGACATCCCATCGTCCAGTCAGGATATCGGACGCGAGTTTACCCCAGTGCGCGGAGGTGTTGAGGTCGTTGTCCGTTGAAAGAACCCGGAAGTGGTACAGATAGTCTGCTGCACCGCTGTAATTGCCGTAGGAATATTGGAACTGGCCGAAGTTGTATAAAGCCGTGATTTGTTCAAGCGTAAGCTGAAAAAAAAAGGTTCAAGATAAATGGCACGATGGACCAGTAAAAACACGCACGTTGTAGTTGTCTTTTAGATACTGCAAGTTCTGATTCTTGTCCTGCCGCAACGCCTGTGCGACATCTGGGTTCTCGATGACATCTAATACCGCCTGTGCCTCTTGTTGCAGCCTCTCGTTGGTCGATACCACGTTTTGTCGTTTCTGATCAAATTCTAGGATACGATCAGCACCCTGCCAGTCTCGCAGTCCCGACATCCTACTCACCTGGTGGCACTTGCTCTCCGGGGTGGATCGCCTTGAATAGCGACACGGCGTAGTCAAACATGTTCGTTCCTTTTGCGAGTTCATACTGAGCAACCTGCACGTCGTTGACGGGGAAGAGACTGTTTTCGGCGAGATGTGCAAGGAGAGGGAAGGTAAGATGCCGATCTAGGTACGATATTATCGTTTTTGAAAGATCGTACTCGGCCATGGCGTCGTCGGTTGGCGTCGTCGTCGTTGTGGTCGGCGATGAACAAGACTAAATTTTGCGGCACAGCCACAATCAATTTGTTCCCACGCCCTCCGTATACCGAAACCACGAACGCCTCATATATACTCTGGTTCTTGAGGCCTTTGCCTGTGCACCCTTAAGCTAAGAGAGCGTGAAAATGAGTGTCAACAAGTTTTCTCTCTTGACAACTATTTGGGAAAGGCCGTGCAGCAGTTCTGAATGCTCTCCGCAAGATGTTTGCCTCGCTTCACTTCGGCTCTAAACAAAACCCGACACTGGACAGATTATCAGAAGAAAATTATGGATGAAATTCTGATTCCTGTAGGACCACGGCGCAAAAATGAACGAAACTCATGGACTTGACTTGGAGACTGGCAGCTCGAGAATATGCGGAACCTACCCCCTGGGTCATGCTAGTAGATAAATTAATACTACAATTGAAAGTTGATGTTTTCGAAGGGGTGCCATCTGAAAAGACTCAAGTCTGGGTTTAATGGAACTCGGAAAGGCAAGTCTGTGGCTTATGTGGAAGAACAAGCTTGACGTAATGCACACGAGCAGTGCAGCCGAGCAGGCGCTTATGAGCGCTTATGTGAAAGGAGAAAAGACAGGGAATGAGAGGTGAAGATAAACGCAGGTGGAGGGAGGCTAAGAAGCTTTGGGGGGATGAGATATTGACTAACGACCAAGGGGCAGAACAATAAAGCGCCTGAGGGAGAGACAAAACTGAAAATGAAGTCTCAAAACCCAAAATGATTGTCTATGCCTTGCAGTGAGAGGGGAAGAGAAGGATGGACACCGCGTTGGGATCAAATGGGGATGGCATTCGACCGCCCAGCTCAAGCCGGCACAGATACTATGAGAAAATATCAACGAAACAAAGGGAACACGAAAACGCGCTCACGTACTCAGCATAGACCTCAGTCAAAGGCATTTGACCGGTCCATCAAGAGCATTCAATTGAGAGCAGAGTCTCAGCATCGCCCTTGAGTTTTATCTCACATAAATCTCTCTCCAGGGACGGGATACATTTGGTGGACTAGAGACAAATACATTTCTTGTTCAAACCTCATACCAATCAATCTAATCAATCCTGACACCAATCCTCCTTGCAATCTGACGGCGACGGTCCACGACTGTAGTGCCTGCAGCAGGGAGGGGTGGCAGCCCCAATGCAGTGGCAGCTGTGATGCAGTCCTGAGCTGAAACATCTACATAAGTGATATTACTCCTTTTGTCAAATGTTGGACCTACCAGACATGGTCAATAGGTCATCCCTATGTTGCGGTCGGACGAGTGGTGCAACCCAATTGCCTTGGAGTTGAGTAGGGTCATAAAGCGGCTCACGGGTGCCAGCCCGGCTGTTAGCAAGTAGGACTGGTTGTTCGTCAGACCTTTGGAGGAGTTGGGCGACATCCCCCTGCATCGCATTGAAGTTCGCCTGCATCGTAGTGAAGTTCGCCTGCATCGTAGTGAAGTCCGCCTGCAACGTATTGATGTTCGCCTGCATCGTATTGATGTTCCCTCGCATGGCCGTTACGTCCACCCGGATTGCGTTGATACTAGCGGTGAGGTCTTGAAGCCACGCAGGGGCAGCTGGTCCTTGGTCAACGGCAAACACTAGAGAGGACCTATAAGCCTCGGCCTTGCCAACCACGTCTGCAGTAGCAGGGGTTTGGTGTGCCGGATTTGCTGGAGGAACGTCGGCCTCAGCGTGCTATATGTAGCATGCTAGGACATAGACATTGACCTTGAGTCCACGAGAGGTCCTCTAGATACTTGCGAGCTGCCGCATTGTCTTCGTACGTGATCGGATCCACGGGGTTGGGGGGAGGAGGAATGCCGGAAGCGTTGGGAGGAGGAACGATGGCCATGGTTTGAGAGAGAGAAGGGTTTTGAGAGAGAAGGGTGGCACGGTCTCAATTTGGATCTCAACCAACAGACACATCACGTGCATGCGACCACATTCGCGACACGTCCAAGTCGCGACGCGGTCAGGCTTCCACGTGATCTTCAAGTTTCGCGTTTTTCTCACGAGGTTACGTAAGGCAAAAGTTCCGAAATTCGAAATTCGGGACCGGTGTTGATTGCCATGGTGTACGAAGGTGGTACCGCCTTGTCTTGAATTCAAGGCCCGCCGGTCGCACAGGCCAGGCCCGCCCGCGGAAACTGACCACGTGAGCACTCGCAGTACCCCTCCCTGGCCCTACCGCACCCTCGTAGCTCATCCGAGTGGTCCTCCTCGTGCTTACGTTCTGGAATGGCCTGATGACTCTCATTAACGTAGTAGTAGCTAGACAATATACTTTTTCTCTTCAAACAAGCTCCCAGAGATCTGTTCTCTCTGGGTTAAGACCTGTCACAGTTAAGACACGCCTGTACGAGAACCTAGATATCGACCGGGGAAGTTGATCTTCGCTTTTGAAACCCAGGAACGATAACTCTGAATCTCTAGAACTGCCCCGCAGATACTGGTTCTCAGCGTCGAGCTCTTTGGTTCTCGAGAACCGCCCCCGGCTCCGCTCATGGTTTTTGAGAACCAGGATCAACTTCTGGGCGTGGTTCTCGAGAACCGCACCTGGAACTCGATCCTGGTTCTCAAAAACCAGCCCCGGACTCGATTGTGGTTTTTGAGAACCAGGATCGGATTCTGGACGTGGTTCTCGAGAACTGCACCTGGAACTCGATTCTGGTTCTCAAAAACCAGCCCCGGATTCGATTGTGGTTTTTGAGAACCAGGATCGGATTCTGGACGTNCCGGACACGAACAAGCTCTGGCACGCTCCAAATAGATTCGCCGCCTCTACACCAAACTCGGGGATTATCCAAACTCCAAGGTCAATGTTCCAGAATGGCGGACAGGATTCCATCACTTGCGCGAGTTCTGCAACGAGGCCAAGGCATGCCTTCGGGACCGCGACTCTCGCCAGCACGGCGGTGAGATGGAATGCCAAGTCGTATGGCGAGTAGCAGGTCTTGTTGCTCAGTCGTCGGGACGACCATACAGCAAATATGCTGGCTCGATACTACTACCCACCGACGCCGACCCCAACAAGCGGGTATCGCTCGCGGAACGTGCGCGACGTCTCTCTGGAGTACCCCGCTGAGGTTTGAATCGTCGGCCGCCAATGCAGGGTCACTATCAACATCAAGTTTGGCGACATTGGATCAACCTACAGCGGTCCGCTTTAGGGAGGATAGGAATTGGGTTGGGTCGTCGTCAGCATAAATAAAGCTCTCATGCAGCGTGTAAAATAATGCCCTACTCATATTACCAATGATGTGCGTTGAACAAGTTTGATCTTCATGGGATTCTGGAAGCACTCCAACGATATCACAATAGCTGGAAGCTCTAGTCCTCAAGCTTTTTATTTTTCTGCGTTGACGCGCCACCCTCCGCGCTTGGTTTGATGCACGGTGGGTAAAAAGAACCGCTCTCAAGCTTTTGTTCCTCATTATCAGGACTCAGTACTCAAGGCCGGAGTACGACGAAAGTGATCGAGGTATCTTATCTTATCTTATCGTTAGCAACTTATGCTATTCCATCCAGAATTACACCTCGACCTTTCTCCACACATCCCCGACTCACAGTTATGAATATCGCAGGATATCTCGCCTTCCGAACGGCCGCGTATTTACGCACGCTCCAGCCATCCGTGAACGTTGCGGTCGCGTTCACCAACTCGCGAAGGAGGGGAAAGCTCGAGTATATTTCGAGTACCACCCCGAGAAAGAGTCGACGTGGCAAATTCTGCATTGAATTATGAAGGAGTGGGCGCCATGATCCCTTGGTCATTGGTCAATTCTGTCTGCAGCGAGACTAGGCTCCGACTTCGTCAACGTACGACTCGGTCGACTGTAGCTTTCTATTTCTTATCCTGTGCCTAGATCAGCCACACGGACGGTGAGGCCCTTGACGCTGGAATCGAGCGTGTTCGTCCATGATCGCAAAGTGGGCAACCCATCCAGCCAACGCCCCGGATCTCAAGGACAAGCCGCCGACTTATCGACCTTTCCTAGGTCCGTCCTGCTCGATGCTGGAGCCGGGAACGCGTGGAAATACGTGGAGGAGTCATCCGGCCTAGAGTTCTCGAGATCAGAGGGTTGGGGAGTTGCAGCGTGCATATGTTCGAGTCGGGCTTGTTTTCCAGCGATCCCGAACAACCAATATCGGGTTGATGGTGAGTGTCATTATCTCTTGAACGCGTTCTAATATTGCAGCTGCGGGTTTGGAGACCATTACCGCGGAGAAGACTGCACGGCCATGCAAGTCGGCGAGTCCGACCCATGGTCGGCATTGAAGGCCGCTCTGGTCTTCTCTTCAATCTTAGCAAAGCCTTACGCGCCAGCCCCGAATTCTTCGGAAAGGACGGACGACCAGGGAACCTCATCGATTTCCTGGAGACAGAGTCCAAGCTGGAAGGCACCGAGCTCCAAATCCCCATCTCTGCGCTATGGCATGCGCTCATCGATGGGCTCAACCCGATCTGGCCCTCGCGTCTATCACTCGGTGGTGTTTCCCTGGGGGATGTCTGGCCGTGTCCGTCCCTCAAGGCGTCAATTGCCGAGCCGAAGGAAGGCGACGACCTCGTGCCGTTCCACAAGCTGACTGGGTGGCTGACGTACAGTCTTGTTGAAGTACTCGAGAAGATCCTGGGCTGGAAAGTGAAGGGCGTTGAGTACATGACGGGGTTGCCTGAATACCGAAACGGTACGTACATTCTACGCTATGGCTTTGTTCACCGAGGATAACATGTCTTTAGGTGGTCTTCTCGTCGATCTGGGTGTCTTGACGCTCAAGGCAGACGCGCTTCCCAAGGACCCCAAGTCCGGCCTGCCCCACGCAGTGCCATCCCATCCCGCGATCGTCGAATGGCGTGCTATGACGGTGATTGAACTGTACGTCTCTCCCTCGCCCATATTGTTCCTCGGTTCTTGATCGTAATTTACACCGCTGATACTCTTCTGTATAACAGAGACCGCATTGCCGACCTCATCCGCACGCAACTCGGGCTCTCAGCGTCCCAGCTCACCCTCGCTCAGGTGCTGGAGGGCGCTACATGGAAAGGTGGTCGCGAGATTGCGAAGCTGAAGCGCCCTGAGACGAGCGGACCGCCAATCGAGATCGAGAGCGACGGAACGGTTTTCTAAGCGCTGCTTAGAGCGGCTAGCAGCTGTGTTACTACGAATGGAACACGGCACATCTAGGCACTCATTATTACCTACCTCTTAACTGATGGTGAAGAGATAAGATGCGTCGACACGTAACATCCCTGCAAGCCGATGAAATGCTCTTCCCCTCTTTAAACTTCAAGCCTCAAGCCTCAAGCCTCAAGCACCGTTGTCTGGATCTCGATTTCTCAAGCATACCTTGTTGAATATTGAGGCAATTGAAGAGACGACTGCCACTTACAAGAAGTGGGCCCTTTGTGGAATCTTGAAGATTGTTGCAATAGGGCTTCGTGCTGGACAAAGTATTACTTTGCATCACCGTGCTACAACTCCTTAAATTATCGCTCTCTGTCCCATGGTCAAGACCCCTATTATTTCTTCAGGAGTCGTCTTCCAGCGTATAATCTCGTATCTCAAGGCGGTGCGCCTCAAGGCTCTTCAAGACTTCTTTTCTACAATTTAGAACACGATTGAAGGCCCCTTGGGAACGAAATGACATCACGCGCCCGGGTTTATAGCTATTTAGCGCTTCGAGTTCTCAAAGGCATCCGCTTCGTCAGGAGGCGTGGGGGAATCGTCCTTGTTCTTCGGGCACTTTGGTTGCTACATTGGTCTGAAGTCTCGAGTCGAATCCCACCCTTTAGAATGTCTAGAGGCGTTATCAGTCAATCCGATCACTCGCATACGGCGACGGATGCAACAAGGGATAAAAATAGCGTACGTGAAGTCTTCATAAAGGTTGCAGAATTCAGCTGTTTAATGAAGGTGCCCAGCCCCCTCCTCATCCTCTTAATTCGCCTCGCGATAAGCACTTGAGGACCTCACAGACGAAGGGATCCATGATGAAATGGTGGCTGTCGATTTTTCTTGCCCTCATCGCATGTTTCCAGCTGGCACGAGGACTTTCCGACACCGAGAATGCCAGAACAACGACCATGTTTCCAGATTTGTACGAGGCTTCCGTGCTTGAGCTTCAGGCGGGCCTCGATGCTGGCCACTTTACGAGTGTGGACCTGGTCAAGGTATGCGTAATATCGGGGTGATTGGCAGAAACAGAAGTGATTAAAGTGGCATAGGCGTATTTCGCTCGGATCGAGGAAGTGAACTTGAAGGGCCCCGCTCTTCGTGCTGTTATCGAGGTGAACCCCTCTGCGTTGACTCAAGCAGCTGCCTTGGATAAGGAACGAAAGAAATCTGGAAAGAGGTCACTCATGCATGGGATTCCAATATTGCTGAAGGTAGGCCCAGAAATGATGGTCAGTATTTCGTTACTGAAGTCGTTCATAGGATAACATTGCGACTGTTGCGTCTGAAGGTTACTCAATCCCACATTGACATCCTTCCAGAATAACTCAAGCATCCCTTCATTCCCAGGAATGAACACCACCGCTGGATCATTCAGTCTCCTTGGCTCAGTGGTCCCAGAAGACGCAGGTGTTGTTAAGCGCCTTCGAAAGGCTGGAGCAGTCCTACTTGGTTCGCATCCATTCCTCCGCCTCACCATTGTCTTTACTCATGAGAACCGACAGGAAAAGCCAATCTCTCCGAATGGGCCCATTTCCGGGGACGCATTGCCTCTGGATGGTCAGGACGCGGCGGGCAAGGTACTAATGCGTATTTCAAGAATGCAGATCCGTGTGGGTCCTCGTCTGGTTCTGGCGTTGCGGCCTCCATCGGTCTGGCGGCAGTTACGCTCGGCTCGGAGACCGATGGGAGTATAACATGTCCGACGGGGAATAACAACTTGGCGGGTATCAAGCCAACAGTCGGCCTCACTTCCCGAGCTGGAGGTGCGCTCTCAATAATCCAGTTTGACCTTATAGCTCACAGAAGGATTTTCAGTGATTCCAATCTCTGAGCACCAAGACACCATAGGGCCTATGACGCGCTCAATGACCGACGCGGCGATCGTCCTTTCTGTCATTGCAGGCAAGGATTCCAACGACAACTACACCCTCGCACAACCGGACATCGTTCCTGACTACACCAAGGCTCTAAAGAAGAACGCACTTAAAGGAGCACGAATCGGCGTCCCACGCATTGGATTTACAAGCAATAACTTCATCAACGTCGCGTTCAGCGAAGCTCTTGAGACGATCAAAGGTTTGGGAGCGACCATCATCGACCCGGCGGACCTTCCTTCGGCACTGGAGATCGCGAGGTCGGATAATGAGACCATTGTGCTGAACGTTGATTTCAAGGTGCGTCGCGTGTATCGTTTTCTCTTAGGGTATTTACATCTTGTCTGAATAGGTCCAACTAAACGCGTGGTTTGAATCGCTCATATCAAACCCGTCGGGCGTGCGCTCTCTTGCGGACCTGATAGCCTTTAACGACGCCAATCCAACCCTCGAGAAACCGACTAATTTCACTGATCAGAGCCAGTACGTCCTGGTTATTCAAATGCTCAAATCGGAACTACATGCGTATTCATGACGCTCAATTAGACTCATCGAATCCGAGGCGACGACCGGGAGAAACGCTGCATTTTTCCAGGCCCTCGCGTTCAATGTAGAACTTGGGGCGACACGGGGTATCGACGCTGCCCTCAAGGCAAACAACCTCGATGCTCTCGTGCTCCCCGCAAGGGGACTCACGACTACGCCTGCAGCTATAGCCGGGTACCCAATCGTGACAGGTAGGCAGTCACACTCTCGATGAGGGTGAGACACTCTTATTTAGGCATTTATTTCCTTTCTCAGTTCCTCTCGGGTTCTTCCCCGACAACGTGACCATTGGGTCTGCAGGTCCGCTTACCGTCTATCCTGCCCCTGGTGTGCCTTTCGGTCTCTCGTTTATCGGGACGGCATACTCTGAGTTCGACTTGATCGGATATGCCTTTGCATACGAGCAAAAAACCAGAACAAGATTGGCAAGGAAGGCCATACCAGAGGCCATACCCAAGACGCAGTTGAAGGATATTGTTGGGAAGGCGTAATGACATGAATACAAGGGGCGCATTTTGCAAATGAATGGACTTCTTGTTAGGCCAATTGATGCTGCTAAGTCCGAGAAATCGCAAAGAGAGGTTCGCATTCGACGGCCAGAAATTCGTCATGAACACTGTCGGATGTTGAAAGCCCTCCAATGAAACCAAGTCATGAATAACCAGGTGGGCTTCAAATATGTATCGACCCGAAATTGCACATAAAACTACCGGAATGCAAAGAGAAGGCAGATGTCTATTCGAAAGGTTAATAATGTACAGGACATCAGGTATCAGGTATCGTAAAATAAGTTACACAATTTCAACAAGAAAGCAAAGAAAAAAAACTTTGAAGAACGTTCTATCGATGTCGAAGCTCGCGTGCTAGCCTCCAACATAGCACGAACGCGAACAGGGCAGCGACACCTCCAATTCTGTAACCACATCGTCAACTTTGCCTTCCTAGCTTCAGAAAGAGGTCAAGAAGCACGCACCGGAAGATATACACCACAGTGTTCGAGTGAGCAGAATCGCTTCCACCAGCTGCTCTGCTGGACAGAGCACCGAAGATCTCGGTGCCTCTCGCAGCCACATCATCGAAATCAACGTCAATGTTGTGCCCGATATCGTTCAGGAGCACCGTGCCGTTCTTCGGCCCTGGACCTGGGGCAACGGGCGCACGATGAGATGGTAGGGCGGGCTTTTGGGGATCCAAGATGGCGAACAGGATGGACGAGAAGCCTGTCACGAGGAATTGGGGAATGACAATGAAGATATTGTGTATGCCCTGTCAACAAACGGCACACTATCAGGCTGTGCTGACTAAGGGGAAGGAGAGCTTCGCACCAGGATAATACCAGCCTTTGCACTCAACGTGCTCGCAGTACTGACAGCCACATTCGTTCTTTGCCCATTCTCGGGTCCAGGTACGAACTCATAGTCGGCGTCTTCATGCTCAGGCACGCCGATGTCTATCCGGCTTAGCTGAGCGCCTGAGTTCGTGAGTACCCTCCTTCGTTCCTCTCTGCGAGCTTCTTCGTCCTCAGAGTCGGACTCAGAGTGCTCGCCTTCGCCATTTCGGGAGAGGAAGACCTGCCGCTCGTGCTCACTACTGTCGCGTTGGCGTGCATCTGCCAGGTGAATCGTACCGGGGTTCTCGGACGACTGCGCAGCAGGTTCTGTAAGTATGGCCTCCGCGAGCTGCGGCGCCAGTTCTGAGATATGATGGACTAATATACGACATGCAAATGCTTACAAGCGAGAATGGTGCCCACTGGGTGATAGCCCAAGAGAATCCCGTGACAGTGACGATCAAGGTCGCACCCCATACCGACTGGGTGAAGCTAAAGCACTTTTCAATGTTATGCAGAACACAAATTCAACATAAGAAGCTCACAACGTCGCAAACATACAGCTCGCAAACACGAAATGGCTGGCCGCCCACACCGTCGCGAGGTGCATCTGCATCTGCCTTGGGATGCGGCAGACACGGTCCCACCACGTTGCACCACTGTTCCTACCCCGGCCTCCTCCAGCTGCCTCAGTCACGAAGGCAGGCATCACGAGGTTCGCGAATAGTGACACGAGGGCGGAGTAGAAGAGCGCACGAGAGCCCAGGCGGGTTGCCTCCGCATCGAGAGCAGTGGCAGCCTCGTCGGACGCAGGATGTGGCTGAGAGCGTTTGTACAGGTCGCCAACGTAAATGGAGGTGTAGAAGAGAACGGGAAACCATGCTATCCATGCGCTGAAAATGAGGGTTATTGCTTGATCTCTGGCAGTCATTGAGGGCGACGTACAAGAACTGAATAATGCACTGAGAGTGTGTCAGTACCAGAGAAGGAGGGGATCGTTAAGAAGCACGCACAATTTGCTTAATTACCCGAGGAAGAGTGCGCATGTTGGTCCATATGTCGCGTACTTCTTGAGTAAATGTTTTCCGTTGAGATTTTCTGTGTCGGAGGTCAGGCCGTGAGGATCGAATTGGCCTTGCACACGCACCCACCAATGCTGGAGGTCTTGAGGAGTACCTTTTCTTTAACCATAACAGCCATGACGACGTGACCGGCGAGGAGCAGGAAGGATACGATGACGGAGAGGACTTGCAGTTGCGAGCTGCCGAGAAACGGGAAGTGACGGGGCAGGTTGATGTTGCCACTATCGAACGCGCTGGGTAAGACTCGTTCCACGCCTCAGAACATTGGCACTCACACGAAAAATCCTACCACACTTCCCACTCCCAACATCCTCGCAGCCCACGCGTTTCCTGCAGCTTGTGATGACGAAGGTAGGGTGTCAACAAGAAGGGCACGGTCCACGGCCTGCACTGTAAAGCTGGTTGGAACTGCAATTCGTCTCGAGAACGTGAAAACTCACCCGCGTTGATCGCAAAGTCGATGAGGTAGATGGAGAGGATAGCGAGCCATATCGTTAGAGCGTTATTCTACACGAAGATTAACTGTGGGCCGTCGAGGAAGGCAAGAAAGACGCACAGCGTTATTATTCCAGCCCGTAAATATAGATGCTACATCCCGAGTAAATCCAAGGAGGAGCATAGCGACCATGCAAATGAGCGTTCCGAGTAACATGTAAGGTCTCCGTCTACCAAATCTTGAGGTGGAGTTGTCGGCCAAAACACCTGTGGTTGTGTGAACAGGCACTGGATGCAGTTCATACGGGACTCACCGATGAGAGGCTGCATTATCAGCCCCGATAGCGGACCCGCTACGAATACAACTGCCATGCTTGACTTGGATAAACCCAACGAAAGCAAATATGGTGAAGCTGCCGTTTTCTCAGCGAAATGGGACCGTTATAGCAGCAGAGTCACACACCATAAGACATTTCAACACTCCAGAATATCTGTACCCCCAACAGGCCGATGGTAATGGTTGGAAGGTGTGCCCATCTCGGTCCAAGGATCCTGGACACGCCCTTGAACTTTTGTTGTTGGTCGTCGTCGCCTTCCTCTGAAGCCAAGGGAAGCCCAGAGAATCCGGTCATGTCTCAGACGCGTGAACCTGTGTAGATACTAGGCAAGATAGAGGGTAAGATGGGGGAACTACATAACGTAGTAGTCCGCCGTTGGAGGCGACGACGGAATCGTGGCTATAGTCACGTGCTCAACCTGTCCGGCCCGGGAGTGGATGACCTCTCACTGATATGCCCCGAAGTGTAGATTCTTGTCCAAAAAGGAACTCTTACCCGTTCTCGGGACAGACAGGCCAACACCAAATCAGCCGAAATGATCGCCCTTCCACATATAACTCCCAGACCCCGTGTTCAGTCAGAAGAAGACGTCAAAGTATACAATGGCTTCGTCCAAAATATCTCTCAAAACATAACGCGTCTCTACTAAAGGCAGGAGTCTACCAAGTTGTCGTCGCGCCAATGCTAGCGCCTGATGTGGGTAACAAAAAGTTGCTCGATGCAATCTTCCCGTTGCTCGACCTGCTCCCCGTCACCAAGTCCGTGTCAACGCTTTTGAAGCTACTGTTCGACCACGCCGTGTTGCTATCCCAGGAATTTCCGCTCGAAGTTTGGCTGCCTTTCAAACTTGCCTGGCTGGCCTTGTTCAGTGCCGCGATGTTTCCTGACAGGTTTGACACTGCTGTAGCCATCTTGAAGCCGTCCTTGCCGTTATTCCATGCTGTGTTGCGCGAGAGTCTGAAGTTGCCGGTCTGGGAGTTGTCTGTGAAGCCGGTGGCGGCGTTGAGGAACGCGATGCAGTTCGTCACGACGTGGTCCGCGGGTCCTTTGTCCGCGGCGTCGCCTCCACCGAGTTTGAAGCCGTTACCGTCGCCCGCGAAGTCGGAGAAGCCCCAGCTACGAAGTCGGTTAGCTCAACAAGATTCAGGAGGAATAATGAACGGCGCTTACCGGTTGAAGCCATTTCCCCAGGCGATGGTGTTTGTGATAGTCACAGCGGACTTGAATTCCCTTCGGTGAAATCGATATTAGTGACTTGCAAAGTATTTCAAAGGGCAAGGTATTACCAGAGATCCAGACCATCGTCCACGTTATTCCAGAGCCTGGCTCCGTTTAGGACGTTACCAGTGCCCGAACCCTCCTTGATCGCGAAACCATCGGCACTCTCGCCGTTTTTTCTCGGATCGCGGTTTCCGTACGAGTCCAGGTACAAAACCGTATTGTTAGACGAGGCACCTTGTATTTGGAACCCTATAGAGACAACATTGGTAAAATAACTCATGAGGGAGAAGTAATTATACCCACCAGTTTCGTAGTTGTCCCTGGTGATAATGTTCTTGTAGTAGTTGTTCGACGAATCCCGGTGGTACACACCGTAGGGCCCGTTCTTGAATTCTAGGTTGTAGAATTCCCAGAAATTCGCCTTCTCGATGTGGAAAATCCCGCGCTGGGTGTTCGGCAGGTCTGCGTTCAAGGCTGACGGCGTCCTGCAAAATGCACCATCGTCCATTAGTACGAGCTCTAGCGAAGAAGGGAGATGATTTACCCTGGCAACGCCTCTCCATCAATGACGACCTTTTCGCTCTGGTACGCTGAGATGACGAACGGCTGACCGGCTGAGCCGCTTTTCGTGATCTGGATGTTCGTGGTTGGCGAGTAAGTGCCTCCTCTCAAGTAGATCGTCGAGGGCGCGGTGGCTGCGTTCACAGCAGCCTGGATGGAGTTGAACGGCTTGTCTATCGTTCCAGAACCGCTGCTGGAACCGCTGGGCGAGACATACAGTGTGGCGCCGAACGCGACGGTCAAGACAGAGCTGACAACAAAAACTCGAAGGTAAGGCGACATTTTGGGTCTAGGAGGCGGTACAGAGGTACCCACGATTTTATACCATTGTTCGCTAGCACTGACCATTATCCTACACCTGGCCGTCGATCTGGTGAGCAAGAAAATGCACCCAGGACCCACTACTTCTCCGAGGTGTGACCGTCGTCGTGAAGAGTGCTGAAGAAGCTCTCGCATGCCCACTATGCCCGGGCCGCTGGTACAGAGCCTTTCCGTGACGTTAGAGTTGGTAGAAGCCTCCTAGGCGTCTACAGGAACGGAATAGACAACGACTTCTTGCCCTTCTTTCCGGCCCGTCCTATGTGGCAGCATGCCGGCATGTGGGTGTCGAAGCTCAGTTCCACACAGGAGCAAATCACGCGCCATAGGAACTTGGCACACAACTGGCAGTCAGTGTCGCGGGTTGCTTGGACACTCGTCTTACGGACAATGCTGTGTTGGTTTACCGAATCCTGTCAGTTTTCTATCTAACGGAGTTTGATGAAAGCGAAGGAAGTGCTCATAGAAAGCTTTCTGTCTGAGTTCACAGGCCCAGGCTCAGAAGTTGTTGCGTGCCGGTGGTTGGTCGACAAAAATCGCGATAATATCGGGTAAATGGCTAGGAAAAAGAGATCATCAGCTGAAGCAGGACATATCTGATTAACTGTAAGCATAGACAGAATTCTTCCTTTTTACTCCTCCTGGGTAGGCGGTCTGACATGTGACTGGACCGGATGCGCAATTCCAAGTTACACGGTCACCGATTCGTTGGAGAGTACAGGAAAAGGTAAAGCAGATTTTACAGGACAGAGGAGAGGTCGAAATAATGCATGTAACATTCTCTATATGGAATCGCCGCCTCGCTGTGCGGAAACTTTGAACAGATATCATGGTCAGTATCAGGAACCGAAAATGGGAATGCGCCTCACATCTGAGTTCTTGATCATTCATTGATCGCGGGCGTTGAGTGGACGGAGAAACCTCGAGACATTAGTAGACAAAGTTAATTTGACAAATCTGCCTCAACAGCGCGTGTATTGCTTTTATAATGTTCCCTCGAGACGCCGATACCTTGAGTTCGAATGCACCAAAAATGAATATCAATATCTAAACGCTTCCTCAATTATTCGCGAGTGCATCGGGCGTCTCCAAGATTTCCTATTTGTTGAACATTTTGAGTGACAAAACGATCAGAGGTGTACCCAACGTACCGAACACTGTTGTAAACGTACTCCGCCAAGCCCAAAATAGTCGCCATGGCACTCCAATGGTCAAGATTGGCATACGGTTTGGCCTCATCGTGCATCCCCAACTTACGATACATTTTATCGACGATGCGAAAAGATGAACTGGTATAAATGTTGAGAGTGAAGGCCTTCTGCAATTACTTTCTTTTCGTATTGCAGCACTGAGTTGAGGGAGCCGCTCTTGATGAGGACTTCGAAGCCAGACCCCAGCTTGACTGACGAGATAGGTGACCTTGTCCGAAATTCAACACGTAGCTTGTATGTGGCAGATATAGCGTTCAAGCAAGCGGGGCACTTGAACTGGAAGCCATATCGGGCGAGGCACTTTTGTCGGTCTGCAGCGCTCTTGAACACATCGCAGTAGGAATAGAAGAGCTGCTCGCCAGCGTTCATGACAGCAGTGTTAGGCATGCAACTGTTCCACCACTGCAGGTCATAGGCATGGTCTTGCGAATACTTTGAGTTCAAACTCACATGCACGTTTGAGTACGAGCATAAGAACGATTTCAAGGAGACATACTGTTTCGCGGTTTGTCGTCATCAAGTCGAGCGCAGCGCGCACAGCTCCTCGTGCGTGCAAACGACATGAAACCTGTATCCGTGCACCAATCCGGACAACCTTTTCCATTCAAACGGTCCAAGATGATAGTTCATGGAGAAGACTCGAGGTTCACCGGACGCCGAGTCCACAGGATGATCACTTTCAGCTGTGCATCTAGGGAACCCAACGAATAAAGACGGCTTAGACTGTCAAGAAAGCCCACCTTGTACACAAGTTCCATCGGTGTTAAGCTCAAGAGTGAAATAGCTCGTTTACTTGTAGCCATCGAGCCACGCACTGTGTAAGAATCCTGCCGCTTGGGAGAGCCTCCGCTTGGGAGAGTTCAAAGGTGGAGCGTGCTTACTTAAAGTGTGCGAAATTTTCGGAGGTTTCCCCGGCCCGACGAACCATCCACTCCTACAGTGCAAAAGGGATAAAGTCGACCCGTGATTTCTGAGCCCAATTTTGAGCCTCGAGACGAGATTTTCGAATTTCTATCATGAAACCCCCCTCGAAATGCGTAAAAATGAAATCTCCGATATTTCGACCTGTCACGTGACCAAATCTACTTTTCGGGTCGAAAAATCGAAAAATAAGGGGCATCGACAACTAGCCAGGGCGCCTTGAGAGGCTGCCTTTGGGTGATGTTTGGCGAGAAATCGGCCTTTTCCTACTTTCGCCCTCTACAGGGCCCATTTTCGGGAGGTCTGTGAGGTCAGTTACCTGAGGGCATACGTGAAATGGAAACTGCGGGCGAAACTGCGGCGATCACTGCAGCGATCACTGCGGCGGCATCTGCCGGCGGGGACTCTGACAGCAAGCAACACGCTCGTTCAACCACCACGCCATGCCAACAGACGCCAACCTACGCCAACACCTACGCGATTCCTCGAAATAATTCTTATCGGATACCTCGCCTGCCGCTTCCATGAGTCAATACCGCGGAGACATCGATAACCCCACTTGCCGTTCCTGTTCTCAAGCATTGGTTGTACAACCACGCGCGCAGACGGGTGATTACATCGGCCATTACTGGATGCGTGTAAGTGTCGTTGTCGCATCTCTTTTCTCTTGCTAATCTTATCTTAGTCTCCCAAGGCAGACTACGATAACGTTGATGACAAATCGATCAACTTGAAGTTGATGATAAGTCGATCAACTTGAAGTTGATGATAAGTCGATCAACTTGAAGTTGATGATAAGTCGATCAACTTCATATGGAGTCTGCTTCTAAACGTGCCCCAGAGACTGGTGTAGAATCTCTTGGCACTTTTTATTCTCACGAGTCATGTGTTTACATCATGTGATCCCCTTAACGCGACGCGTCCTATTGATGAAATTGGATTAACTGGTGATCTAACCCTCAATATGTTCAATTCTCCGCAACCTGGAGCTGCTAGACCTCCTCTACAAGCCATATACACTCTACCTCAGACTCCTGGACCTGTGCTACACGTGTCATACTCTACAGGTATTACACCCTATGGACAAACATCACCCGAATATGCATTTGGTACCCACATAACATCAGAAACACCAACCCGACAAGCAGTACAAACTGGGTCAAGCAAAAGAAAAAAGGAAAACACGTTTGAGGATGAGAACACAGCCAAGCGACACAAAAGTAAAGAGTTTTCTCTCTTTTTTGGCTTGCTACGAGACGAGTTGGACATGTCCTACGGAGAACTTCTATACAAGACCTCAATCCTCTTCACGATACACTTCAAGAACAATGGTGGCCCTGGCTTTGACTCCAAGAACATGGTAGATTCGGGTGGGCAGTGGTCATCAACTGGGAAGCAGATGGTCGCTGTCATGCGTCATTTTTTCAAAGGAAATGGGAAGTACCCACCAGCAAAAACCATAGAGAAGTGGCAGAACCACAGCTATGGCTGCCCAGAACGCGAATCCGACTTGATGTTCTCCACATGTGGTGGGATATATCATCAAGAAGGCAGGGATCTGCCAGGAACTTTGGCTGTCGGACAACGGGACTGGATCCCACATTTAATGCCAAAATGCGTGAAGCGACATGTAACATAGCGACTTCCCTGTATCATTGCTGGACGAGAAAGTCTTTCCCGTCGAGAATGGCCGTCACTCCTTCGAGCTGATAGTCATGCGGTCCGAAAGGCAGTCACTCGGAGAGAATTTCACGACAAAGTTTCCAACCTTCCGGTGAGTCGAACTTGAACGGAGTATCTTGAGGTGAATCGGACATAACGACGTGCGTCTAGCGTTTTCAACACGTCTTTTTGCTACGTTGTGGAGAGACTAATTAACGAAGGTACGCGACCGTGGGAAAGCACGTGACTGTTGAAGTTTTACAACGGTCTAGGGGGCGCGTTTGGATGCAGACTAATCTTATCTTCAGTGTCACCCGTGTCGTTGGTTCTACCCATTTCCGAAGAGCACCACGCCCAAGAACCCAGTTAAGCCAAGGAAGAAGGCACCCCCAGCCAGGTCTATGCCAAGCCCACAAACACGGCAAAGGCTCCGAACGCGTGCCAGGGAGCTTCATGCACCAAGGCCGCTCATGGCAGCTGTCTCAACTCCTGCTGTCGGAATTGTTGTGTCGGAGTTCAATTCCACACTGGAAAAGGGTGTTCAATAACCAGCCATACCTTCACCTCGCTCTCAGCACACCAACAGAACAAGATTACCTCACGGCGCCCATCACTACTGGGCGCTCGCAGAAGTTGACGATACATATGTCATGTCGATCATTGTGCTTAGCACAGAAGCGGTGACGGTTGTTCTCGAGGGGGTTGGTGCATCTGAAGACACCGCAGCATGGTCGCCCAATGCTCAAGCCATCACCCACAATTGCTTGGCACTTTCCTGTGAAATAAAAATAGGTCATCCGCTGTTTGAGGTAGCAAGCTAAAGAAGACGCACGGAATGCCCCGTCAGGCATGAGAAAGACACGCACACAGTCATTGCACTCATGTTGGACTGCATGCGGTTGCCCATTCTGAACGATCCACGTATTCCGCTCTGCCATAGCAGTCTTGAAGCAAACCGACTGTGCTCCTGTGTGTGGAACAACGAGAAACCTCTGTCGAAAGATGGCGTCTTCAAGCAAACTGATGATCACAAATGCGTCCCAGATGTGGTGCGTCATGAGACGGTTGCTTAGTCCCCATTCATGAGCATGGAAATAAGAATGATCTGTCATTGTGGTGCTATATACACAGCTGGCGTTGGTAGCAGAAAACCTGGGGGTAGCGAGTATCGTGAGTTTGCTGTTTCGTTGGAACTTTGCATTGAAACTTACCATCCGTACAGCATGTTCCCCCGCCAGTTATAGATGAGCTTCGTTTCAACATATTGGTGCTCTCCAACTTGAATGTAGTTTGGAATACCAGGGTAGTATGTTCGTTGGCCTTGGGAGACGCTGTAATTTGCATGGTAGCTTGTTTTGCATTCTAGGCATCATACTATTTGAGTTGAATTGAGGTCTCTCAGTGAAACGAACTTACTGGGACAGTATAAATGCACACTATAAGCAGGCTGGACACCCACAGACTGTGTGTATACAACAGTCTGCTTCTGATACTCGCGCTTGAGGGGAATCTGTTGAAAGTTGTAGCAATGCTGATTCTCGCAACAGTCACTTGGTGGATAAAGGGACAGCACAGCTAAAATCCTTGAGAAAATGTGCCTGACTTATTCTAGAGATGCACTCACTCAGCCCGTGCTTCCATCCATAATGCTTAAAGAGCTGGTAGTCATCCAACAGCAGTGTCATTAGCGGCAGCTCCCAGGCATAGTCTCCTAGGATGTTCCAGCAGTCGCCTATAGAATCAAAGGGGATGTCTAGAGCTAGGCTGAAGAAGATAGCAATGGGGCGGGGAAGATTCATTGGTGCTTGGTTCGGATTGCTTTCTTCAATCGGTTGTGGTTGCAAGATGTCGCATTTAAGGTGCCCGACAAGGCGAGAGAAGGTTATGATCCCATCAAGGGTTATATGGTAGAGAATCGGGTGGTATTTGAGTCGCTCAAGAACGCCAACAGCGTTCATTCTACAGTAGGGGGTATCGGTACTGACGCAAGCCCCACGTTGGGGTGCGGTCCGGAAAATGCCGCCGCCGTGATCGCCGCAGTCTGACCCCGCAGTTTCCAATTCCGAGATCTTCTGTGAAAAGCGATATTCGGAAACCCCTGAAGGTATTACTTTTGGGTAGCACCCTACCCCCTGCTGTCATCCCATGCTGAGCCCATCGAAGGTACGTCGGGGTCGGGAGAATCTGCCCTAATGAAACAAGCCTAAATTATATACGAAACAGCTGGGGCTCGCTCAGAGAGAAAGAAATGGACTGAAGCAAAGCCGCACACGGATGTCGTGATCATTTTCGTGACATTGAGCGAATATAACGAGATTGGAGCGTTGTACGCGCCCGATCTACTGGCCAGTATACGTTGGGACTGACTCCGTCATTTTACCATGTTCACCAAGCCGGATATTTCGCAGGAAACTGGAACTGGTGCCCATTTCCTTTTGTGAAACGAGGGCTTAAAAACTAATTTAAATGGACCAGGTACCTTTATCCGACCACTTTCCGGATTATTATAGTGGGACTGGTTGCGAATCGGCTTTACGGTACACCGAAAACAAAATTCGGGAGGGGAGTGAATCGAAAGAAACGAGGAATAAATCTGCAGTAAGCCTTAATCCGGACCCCTTAATTGCCTACAGACTTTAATATCCCTAACGGCTGTGAACCTTACTGATTCAGAAGATGTGAAGGCTCTTTTCAAGCCCCCGCGCCACTCCGTTTCACTGAAACTCGTTGATTGGCACCAAGAGACGAAGACCCTCGAAGCACTATAATTAATAATCCACAGGCATTTATCATATACTAAGTACTTGTTTCCTACTCAGGCAATCGTAAGGCAGTACTCTAGGTGCTACATTATTCCTGAGGCCAATAAAGAGAATAGTAAGGCAGTGCTCTAGGTACTGCATTGTTCATGAGCTCGGCTGATGAAGAGAGTGACTTCGCAGAGGTTCAAACTTCCAACTTCGGCTTAATATTCTCGCAACGCGCAGAGCCTCCTTTGTCGCCTCGTCCAGACCATACCCGTTACACCGAGCTACTTTTCCATCTGCGTAGTTGATGATGCTCTCCCTGGCCCTCGCAGTTGAGAACGAAACCCGATCAGCGGCGTCTTTCTCCATGATTTCGTTGCTCCAGATCAGTGGAGTCATGGAATCTTGGCTGTCTCGTCTCTTGGACTTCTTGCGGTGGGTAAAGTAGGCTCGAATATGTAGGAGAGGCTTGACGAGGAATTTATGCGATGAATTCGGAACCGTGAGATGTCCGGCAGGATGGTCAACCATCTCCTCTTTCATCATGGGAGAGGGCAGCTGAGTCTTTATCTCGCTTGCATCGAAATCTGGAACAGGATCTTCGATCACCCGCCCTCCAATGATACGAGCTGCCCTGTTGGCCGCCTTCGAAGGTCGACAAACAGATGAGCGTCTTACTGCCCGCAATGGAATAATGACCCGCAATGGAATGACGGGCGCTGTCGATTTTGTGAGAGGGCTATCTTTCGCCTTCGCCCCCATATCAGCGCCGAACAAAGTGTCGTAATAAGACGCGTCACTCGGCATCTCGTTCGGCAGGAGATCTGATATTGGAAAACGCCATGTTTGTGGGGTGCCAGGGTATGGAGGTGGCGGGGATGGGGGGTAGTAGGGCATCGTATTCCTTGGAGAACCGGTCGCCAAGAACAGGAATAGTAGTGAATCGTTCGCCGATACAGTGGCTTCGTAGTCGCAGGAACGCCGTCCAATGTCCGTTGGTCCAGCTGCGAGCAAGGGTGCGCTCCAGAGGAAAGACCCAAGGAACACGCACCAGCGGTGACGAAGGGATTTGCCGCCCGCGGAATGAAATCTGTCTTGACAGAGTCGACGATGTGGTTAGAATAATGAATGAAGAGAGGTAGGCGATCCTCTACTTGAACAGAAAAATGACCGAAGAAATTGATAGCGCGGGGTGAGGAGAGAGGAGCGTGGGTACTGTGCTCCCTAAGGCCCTTATACATAATTTATACCGTCCAGGATCGTCACGGCGGCGGGGATTATCAGATGAGAGGTCCACCTTGGCAATACGTCACAATAGAGTACTTATATTTAGAGAAAGCGTTCAACGACTTGATTGTAGCTAGAGCATTAAGATAAGATCAACGACAGGAAAGGAAAAAGGTCCTAATTGTCAAGCAATAAGTTCTGTTGTCAGTAGTAGCCGCACCTATTTCCGCCCCAACAGTAACATTAATCCCGCAGCGCCGCCGTAGTTTAAACGCCAACGTAAAGGATCCGTTCCTTCGGCAACACGAGCATCCTACCAGGGTGTGCGAAATTGAGGACGTACATGGCAATAACGATCATCGCCGCGTCGAAGATGTCTATGTTTGTGCGATGATCAGTTAGCACAGTGTAGAGGGAGACTCGGAGAAACGCACTAAAATATATCTCAGTCCTCATGATTTCCCCATCCCACCCGTCCGCAAGCTCGAGAACTCGGTACATGCCCCTGTTCCTTGGTATGAGTACATGCGAAGCAATATCTGAAATATGAGACATACCGAATGAAGAGAACAATTATGCTGACAGCGAGAGCGTAGACCATGATCTTTAACTCCCGGCGGAAGCGCCCTCTGACACCATCTTCGGCATCAGCAGTGGCAGCGTCACGCATAATATCCCCTCTGAAAGGCAGGCGCTTATTGTAACGGACAAGGTATTCGATTGCAGTGACGCTGAAGCCAAAGATGGCGACTGGTTGGACGATAAGGTGATGACAATTTATGGTGGCCATATCAGGACACTCACCGACCTGAATGATGATGCCGCCCAGCATCACGTTGGATCCCTACCGGCGAGGAATGCTAGTGGTTAATAAGCAAGATACACAACGGAGACGACGGACCAATTGAGCTCCCTCGTCGTCCTTCGCTGAGGACGCGATTCCACCGCCACCGCCTTGAACGAGGAGAGATATAATGTCCTAAATTTGGAAGATGAGCCTCACGGTCGCCAATGAAGAGACTCGCGTGGCGAACGTACAACACCGCAGAAGAGTGCAGTATCTGCTGGTGGTCAGGGCGAATACGGTTTCTTAGAGAATTTAGACTCACAAGTTCTAGGTCGGATCCTGGAATAAGCTGGGCCTAACTGCCTTGTAATCCTTCCAAAGATGACGAAGTTGGCGGCGAGGAGAGGAGTCGGGCCGAGAACTGTCGTCGACATTCTGTGATGTAGGGTTAGCATTGAGATATAAAGCTGTTTGGGACTATCCATACTGGATTTTAAATGGCATACTCTCGAGCGGCTCCCAGGTCGACCACAGGCGGGCTCCCCAACCGATGCACTCGAGACAGCCACAGAGGATGATAGTCGGTATTATAAACCACATCCGACACTTAAGCATTTGGAAGCAGTGAAGGCCTAATTTTTCATATGCTTAGCGGGCGGTGGTTGAGGGAGAATTTGAACGACGGGGAACAGACCGGTAGAAAAGACGAAGAGGATTATGAAGATGATGCCAACAGAACGAGTAGGGACATAGCCATACATCGACTGCTCTGCAATAGAAAGGCCATCTTAAGGTGCGAGGAGGAGGAAGAGGAATATGTCCTTGTGAGCCCAGGAGAGGAGCGAGGAGATGAACGACCTCACCTGATCCGTGCGTTGACATGTCTGTACTGTAAGAGGGAAACGAAGTGGGGGATGTATTGTCGAGAATGTTCGATCTTGCCGGCCTTTATACTTGCTGGGTGCCTACCACGCAGGGGCTAGCTACGCAGCAATCACTCAGCCTCGTTCCGTTGACCGATACAGACAATTTTTCGATAGGAAGATCATCCGGCACCGCAAAATCGCATAGAAATTTGGAAGAAAAGACTCACAATTCGAAAAGACGGTGCTACTGAGTAGCACCAATTACTAAGAGCTAGATGGACGAAAGTCGACAGTTTTGAGGCTTTTTTGAGGGCAATCCGTCCGCGCATTTTCCGGCTGCCGGCGGCCGCCGCTCGATGTGGGTAGCCGCCCTGGGCAACTTGATGTTCCGCATCTATGCAAAGCGACAAGGATTAGCCATTGTCTCATCATAGCGTTTATTTATGTCTTTATACCTGGAGAAACAGGAAGAAAGAGACTAAGAAATAGATGAACGTTCATTTACCGGTACCGCTATGGAGTTCTTAGAAGGATCAGCCATGTGTGGAAAAGTGTGGGTGATCGACCGCCAAGCCCAAGACCCCGGACCGCTGTTCCGCGTCCGCAGACACCGCAGCTATGTACTACGCCACACTCCGTAGCAGGAAGAACTAAACGCTACCAAGGCAATCCACCGCTCGCGCAGCAAAAAAGATAAGATAGGAGGTTCGTTGGTGCTCCCCTCATACTGCCACCTCGAGAGTCCTTGACTACGACCAAGACGTATAGCTCGTGATCCAGAAGACCATCGGCGACTCCGTGAGACTATAGAAGACGCGCAAGATGACGGGACTAGAGACACGAAGAGTAAGACATGCAAATTCTATCGGTCTCTTGAAGTCAGCGAGTGTAGCGCAACTGGAGCTTGAAAGGTGGAAATTCACTGTGGAGTTCCTTCTACTGACTATCGCCCAAGGTCATCCAACTGCGCGATGACGGCTCAAGTGAAAGACAGACCTTTGCTAGGCAAAATTTTCAATCCTGCATCGTCCTTTGAACTCGATAAGCATATATTGAGTAGATTACACGTTCTTCTTTTTGAACGACGTTTGGAAAAGGTCCTCCTTTATGTCTTCCCGGCTACAACCACGGTCGAGGCTGCTGTCAAGATTCTTGAGATATAGAGTAAAGGGAAAGGAAGTAGCTGCCGGAGATACGCACGGGGCTGTGTAAACTGTATGACAACACTTGCTGAGGCGGTACCCTAGTCGTTGAACTCCAAGAGAAAGGTAACCATATCCTACACTTAAAGTTTAACGTCATGAATCGCGGGAAGAGTGTATATCTCTCTCCCATCGCTGGTTAATATCTGCTCCAATCTTCTTGCAAAGAGGAGTGATGTCGACTAGGTCGACCCATTCGGTGTTGAATTCGAGCCCTTTGAATTTGAGGTAGTGCCTGTGAAGCTGTAATTAATTTGACTTCATTCACGGGACTGGATCGAGAAATACTTTCCAGTCCATGTGTAAGCAGACAGAGCCCTCCCCGGGACATTGAACGGGATGTCGTAGAAAGTAGTCATCATGGTCGAAGGTAACGGGGGGATGACGCGGCCACAACGTGGCCACTTGTTATTTTGCAGTTTGGTCGCTCGGACCGGAGCATCCGACCATGCCTTACCCGTCGCAGCTTGTCCGCGGGCCCGCGCTCGTCGTTGGCCAGAGAGGCGCATTTGCCTTTTTTGGAAGGGTCCACGCCCAGTCTTGATCGCTCATTCTACATCAGCTCCACCGCACGCGCCCTTACCCGAACAGAACTTGTGGATTAGAAAGCAACGAGATTCGAACAAGAACGCATACCCATGTTATCTCCTGAAATGCATTTGCGTCCCTGAAATACAAGTCATCATAACAGTCATTCATAGTAAAATTAATGTACATCGTGATCAAAGAAAAGCAAGTGGTAGAGACTTTTCACTTCATAAATGGATGGGCCTATTAGAATATGGTGTGCTGGCGATTTATTTTCACCCAACCTTTTCGATGGACGCCTTCTCGTGGTGCTTCTCATTCGCCGACTCCGTGTCACTCTCCCTCCTCTGCGGCACTTCATCCTCCTCTCTGACTGCGTCGTCCCGTGCAGCACCTTCCTCAAAGGCGGCCTTGTGTTGCTCGAAGTGAGACCCATGGTTCTCAGGCCCAACGATGGTGATAAAAATGACGAATGCAGCGACGACTCCAATGAAGATGCCTTGCACGAGGGCATAGTCAGGTACGTCTGTGGGGACGCCGTCCTGGATGATGGTCGTTCGGAGATTGTTTCCGCCAGCTGGAAGACAAGAGCGTCCCGTCAGTAATATGTTGTGGGAGCATTGAAAGGGGTAGGACGTACTAGCTTCAATTTGAGCAGAGGCCGAGGAGATCATCTGTACGTCTGTCAGTAGAGTGAAATGGAGAGGGGTTGAATCGGACTGACGTTTCCGATTTGGTATGCTACACCAGGGAACGTCGCTCGGAACGCGGGTGGCGACATCTCGGCTAGTTGAATGGGGATCTGCAGCACCGAGGGCAAATGGGCGTCAATTTCTTGTTTATCAAAGAGCTGAGACATGCACGCACGACACCCCAAGCGCCTTGGACGCCAAACTGGAGCCAAAACGCACCAGCAGAGAGGGAGCCGAACGACGAGGGGAGGATCCATAAGGGGATAAAGGCTGTCGAAGAAGCGTCAGTGGCTGAATATTCTGACGGATGGTATGATCGGGAGAACAACGACGAATCCTGCATGCGCAACTACGCCTCGTGTGATATACGCGGATTGGTGGGGATAGATAGGGAACGGAAAGACACACCTCCGACGAGAAGGACATGAAGGCTATAGCACGTAGAGGCGCTATCAGCGAGAGAAGCAGCGTGAGTAGAACCAGGTGAGAACGCACACAATCGTCAGCCTACGTCCGATGAGCTGGCTGAGCCACCCGGCAAAAATACCGCCACTGTACGCCCACGTTAGTGATCCCAAATTACCCTCAAGTAAGATAAGACGTACGAGATAGCGCCCTAGGGAAGTATCAAGTTAAGGTTATCTTCGTTGAGGCAATGAAGGTAGGGCGACGCACGCAGTTTCCAATGATCGTGGCGACTGTAGCATTGTGCGCGGAGAAGTTCTTCGACGTTTGGAGATAAGTGGGATAGAGATCCTTGTGCGGGGTCAGAGACGAGCTCAGCGGCGGGGAACGCTAGGATGCCTACTTGGGATCCGTGCGAGAGGAAGTTGAAACCTATTCTTGGCGTAAGGAAAGCGAAGCTCGATAAGGATGGAAGAACTCACCGGTCATGAGCAAGACGGCGTAAATGCAGAGCTTCCAGTGTGTCCTCAACATTTCCTTCAACTCGTGGAAGAAAATGGCCGTTTTCTTCTTCGTGCTCTGCTGCACTCCCTTGGCCTTCTCCGCCGCCTTGGCCTTCAAGAACACCTCACTCTCGGGTAGGAGGGCACGGAAGATGGCCGCAAGCAGCGACAAACCCGCGGCCATCCAAAAAAGACTGCGCCAACCCGCGCTGACAGCGGGGACGAGGTAGAGGTTGATGACAGCGGCAATGAGGTATCCTACGGCGTATCCCTCCTGCAGAAAGCCGGATGCGATGCCACGGGCCTCCACGGGGAGATTCTCAAGGGCGGTGGAGGCAGCAAGACCCCATATACCGCCCATGCCGATGCCAAAGAGCGAGCGCAGTGCGAGGAACTCCTGGAAGTTGTGAACGAAGCCGGCGCCGAGCTCCAGGGCAGCGACAAGGACGAGGTTGGCGACGAGAGGCCATTTACGGCCAAAGCGGTCGGAAATAACGCCAAAAATGACCTGGGAACGGGGTGTATTTAGCACGGTGGGGCAAGATGCCGTGGGATGCAATCGGGGTGGCGACGAAATGGTTAAAGACAACTTACGGCTCCAGCAGAACGAAAGAGTAGCGTCAAGGTTATTGCGGTCGTCTGATAAAGAAGTTAGAAAACGGAGCTAGAAGTCCATGTGAGAACGCACAATCTCATGAGTCGTCTTCCCGAACTGTTCTCGCAGGTGAACAACACTGAGCGAAACGGAGAAAAAGTCGATAGCATCACAGGTCCACGCAAACCAGCTACGGCAGCACTGTTAGCAAGAAAACGATACCGACGACGGTGGCGGTGAAGGACAAGAGCGTGGCGCGCCAAGCTCGCTGTCAAGCCAAGTGCCGCGTCGAGCCTGAAGGAGGAAAACGCACCCGGAAAGGAATTGCGCCCACTGCAGCCAAGTCAAACTTGCAAGCACAGTGAACAAGGGTCGGGAACCCTCCTGTTTTTCGCGACGGGGAACGAGGTTGCGAAGAAAGTAGGGAGCCATCACAGTCGAGGAGAAGCGGGGCGAGAAAGAAGAGCTGAAGCTCCTGCTCCACCAGAGAACCGAAAATAGGTCTTTTATACTTGGAATATATTACATTTTTGGGCGAATATCCGGGCGTACAGGAGCAGTCTAGCCTGAGCCCCTGCCTTCGAAATGCTTCCTCGCGCCCTTCTTCTCCTCTGCCATATGCATATCACCGGAAGCACCTGCCGAACGGGGTTGGGACGAACAGAAGTGAACAGAATTGTGGCTATTTCCGTCTTCACAGAGAGCTGATTACCGATAATCTTAGCAGGATCTTACCTTCTTCTCTTCGCTCACCGAGCCCGCGAAAAACGACGCTTGCCCAGCCGGCCCCCACGCTCGCGACAGTGCGGACTAGCCGTTCAAGATACGTGCGGCCGATGACCGGCAAATATTGTTCATCCTTCCCCACCCCCGCTTCTCCTGACCGTCCACTGCCGTTCGCGTGACTTCGGACCATAAATCATCCGCTTAAAAGTCGCTCAGGATCCTTTTCAACGTTTAAGTTTGACCTCTACAATCACCTTCCCAGATTGGAGCATAGCTACTGCTTTTCCACCCCAAATGCACAGAAGAAAGAGGAAAGAAGAAACAAGTTACCCGAGGCGTTATGATTTTCTCCAGAATTGTGGGGTAGCCCGGGTGAGGCCAATGGCCAATGAAACACTTTGAGAAGGCCATCAAATCTATGTTTAGAACAACTCTATATCTTTTCTCCAACCCGTCACCTCCCGACCCTATGTGGTGGGTGCGGTCCGGGTCACAGGCCCGCTTGGCATCGAATTGGAAGTTTACCGACACGACTTTATTGCATAATAGAAGACCGCTTCGTTGCTCGTGGAAAAATACAAGCAATGAAGAACCCAACATTGGAGGTCAGGGGGCTTGCCGCCGAGCGCTAATGGACGGATTTGGATTTGCTGCTCAGTTTTTGGGGGAATTCTATTCGCAAACCCCATATTTGCGCGAACCCCTCACGAACCCCCAAGTCACGGACACTATTTCGGAGAGCTTGCGGGATGACAAATAATGTCACAAGTGTGACGTCCGGCCCGGATGCCAGTGGATGAGGAACGCAAAAACGACGGTCGGTCACTCTCGAGGAACGCTAACACCGTCTCATAATGTATTCTATTTCATTACATACAGAACTAGGTTAAAACCAATGACTTGCACAAGTTTTACTTCAGATACCCACGGAAAAGACCACGCCTAGTTGTAAGGCAAAAATAAGCAAGAACACCAGTAGCTGATCAGATGCAGTGATCAGCGCGTGCATGTTTGTAAGGAGGAGAATGGCACTCACAAGCTGGGAGCCGCACCAAGAAAGCTTGACCTGCTTTGACAAAAGGAACAGACACATTTGAATGGAGGTTTATCTGGCAAGCATGGATTCATGGCACACTTCTTTGACAGCTGAAGTAAAAATCAATTATAAATATTACAGTGCTCATCGCCAAGAATACACTTACCTTTTCACCCTCTGACTTAAGAACTCACAGTGCCACCGGAAAAATGTTGCCTGTAGGAGTCCCTCTAATGATCAAGCATCTATGCATCTGAGTTGTGCTTAGTGTTAGTGAGTCGTCGGACCAACGCCGATGCTGGGCTTGCTCTTCTTCGGGACAAGGCTCTTTCTTGAGCCTTCATTGGCCGAGCGCGCGAGCCTGGCTGGAGTGGGTGGGAGGATGTCCCATGCATCTTGGAGAGACTAGTGGCAGCCTCAGGTGCTGCCTTCGGAGGAGTCCAGACTCCAGAGACAGATGGATCGTGGAGAGGAGGCAGATAGACGTGATGGGGTGGGGAGTCCGTGTATGCCGTGCCAGTTTCGGTATCTTCATGCTTGTCGTATAGCTGTAGCGCGCCAAAAATTTCCGATTTTACAGAGTTTGCGTAGACGGAAGCACACATCCGAGTGACAACAACCACTGAATTTATGAGTGGATTAGCATTTGATGTAGTATTTACTGACCAATTACATACCTCCAATTACACGTCCCGCGGTGACGATGGACGCCGACGTCGTTTAACTTCAAGACATGCAGCGTCTGAACGCGAACATTGGACGCATGGACGGCCTGTCACACCTCCTTCCTCTTTCAGTTGGCCGGCCGGAGCCTCTGATAAACTTTGATCTCCCGGAGGGGTTCGCAAATTCGAGGGGTTTGCGAATAGAATTCCCCCAGTTTTTGACTATCGAATTGCCCGCGGCGGGGCACTATCTCCGTGCTATCTTGGAAGAAAAAGACTAAAATGCGACGCTATCCGGGAGTGCGGAGGTCGTAGTATTCTTTGATTCCATCAGGGTTACCGATCATTGTGCTGTCGGTTCCAAACCTGCCTGAGAAAGCTGACACCACACTCCTGACTATTCACGAGCTCCAGTGCATCTCCCGGCTGAACCTAACAGGTAGACACAAAAAATATATCTCATGGTCAATTTTGTGGGTGTGCACCAAGCACGAGGGAATGTGGAACGAGGTAGCTACCGAGCCCCTAAGTCTATCTGCCACCGCACAGCCACAAATATTCTTTCCACAGCAGAAGATAGGCTCCCTGAACCGTGAGAGCAGCGAATCCACCCGATCATCACTTGGTCTTACCATGATGGTGCAATAATTATTGAATAAGAATTGATTCTTTGCCTTGAATTGGTGTCAGCAAGGCGTCAATACTTTCATGTGCAACGCGGAGACCCCGGCCGTCATATTGGCAGTCTCGAAGCGCGCACGCCGCGCGAGAGAAAAATTTCATTCAGAGCATGGGAAGACCCCCCGAGATCGCCTCCTGTTGTGAGGGTTTTGAGGCACACAAGCTCCCCCTCCTTTTTATTGTTGTCTTTTTTATACCCAGCACAATATCGGAAAACCTCCATGCGCAACTATGGCGCAGAAAGGGAAAGTTTCTCGCAGGAGGAGGGGTGGTGCTCTATAGACTCGGTACCGTCTTCGCAAAAGAAAAACTAAACCAGAGTCACGAATACAGACAGACGATGCGAATGATAGGGTACTCTAGGAAACGCCGCTCTTCTTGGCTGTAAGAGCGCTTCTACCCTTCTTTGAAGCACCCGGATTGTCCCTCTCTTTCTACTATATCTAGGGAAATGCTATACTGAACCGGGGTATATCGGAAGGGCCACAAATTTCTAGACCCCATCTTCGACCTTGGCGAGTGGATTCACGACCGCGCCATAAGCACGCCTTATCTTCATGGAGATTGTGCAGGTGGAACTGTCAACGAAGGAGGGAGACGGTGTGTTCTATCTCTCTTTATCCGAACGGAATATATTGAGTAGTATTGCCTGAAAGACACACTTCGGATCGAAATGCTCGATTGTTAAGAAATCTTCGACCTCGACAGCCCCCAATTCCCATATTTCATCATTGACCGACCCCGCGTAGCTCAATCAAGCTCAAAGGATGAAGTTTTAAAGTGGCGCAATACAAATTACTCGAACTTTGATCGTCTTTCATCCACAATACCATTGCACAGGTGACTACCTGTCCCTAGAATCTCCTCCTGACTCCATGGGGAATAGTGGCGATTTATGGAGAAGGGACGAGCAGTGAATACCAAATTTTCATAATGGACACAACCGACTCGAAACAACGATGAAATCCAAACGACACGAGTCGAGTGTAGGAGATCGCTGGAAATGCTTGAAATCGGACTCCAATTGCAAAATGCCCAAGGTATTTTATTCGAGGTACGGGCAGGAGAGGAGGGGTCGCTCAATTGAGTTGAATTCTGGTACAGCACCCGCTTCAAGATGAGAGCCGAAGGAAAGGTCAACCAATGACCATTCGAATATTCATCCGCAAAGAACCGTGAAACTCCAGAGGCTGGAAGAAGACATGGGTAGCGAAATTTCAACTACTTTCTCGCTTTCGGCGTGTATCGATAAGTTATGTGGTCCCCAAACGTTAAACTTTAAGTGTAGGATATGATTATCTTTCTCTTGGAGTTCAACGACTAGGGTACCGCCTCAGCAAGTGTTGTCATACAGTTTACACAGTCCCGCGCGTATCTCCAGCAGGCACTTCCTTTCCCTTCACGCTATCTCGAGAACCTTGATAGCAGCCTCGACCGCGGTTGTAGCCGGGAAGACATAAAAGAGGACCTTTTCTAAACGTCGTTCAAAAAGAATAACGTGTGATCTACTCAAAATATGCTTGATGCCTCTCCACTTCAGGAGGTTGCAGGAAAGGTGAGGAGACGAAATCGTTGGTGTGAAATGACCGTGTAGTCCCTTCAGCTCGCCATCACCCACTCCATTTGAGTCTACACGGAAAACATGTTCCCCCAAGTCCGAGTACAGTTAAATTTTATGGGCTCATTTTGTGTCAGATTGTGGCTTTTTCGTTGGTCAAACCACGATGTGTATCCTACGCCGCGAGGCTGAGGTGAACCACAATGGGGGTTTCAACTTCGATTTAAAGCGCCAGGATAAATGTCTGGATCCTCAGAGTGTGTGCGGGCGTATCGAAGGATTCAAGTGTTTAGAATACGTTGATCGAATGATCCTAATTCACCCAGGAGGAGGCCGGTGAAGAACGCGGTTGACGATGTCATTGACCGATGCTCAGCTGCGTACAACCTCAGAGATGCCATTGAGGACTCCCGTGTTCGTGCGGAGGAGGCGTCTGACGAAATCAGAAGAATCTCCCTCAAGGCACGTATTTTGAGCTCTAGGCACTCGAAATACACATGAAAAAAATGGCTGGATTCCTCGTTTTAAATAATGATATTATTGCAAAATATGCACGCAAGCTCCAAGTGAATGCATGCTACCTGGACGCTCATGCACGCTCATGCACCGTAATTCACACTTATGCTCGCTACTGCTGTGGAATCCACTATGGCTCAGGATGGGTAATATGAGCCCCTCCATTCTGCTTGTTCTCAATCGGTTCTGTGATGCAGACACATAGCCGACGAATAATTACAAAGTGATTACTGAGCCATACCGCCGTACACCCCGGGCCCGGAGATATGTGACCGATGGTAATTTCTCTGCTGGAAGACACCGATGTTCCAAGCTGCTCGACTCTGTCCGACGAAGTTATCTAAAAAGTCTTCCTACTTTCACCCCTCACGACTCACTGACCATCGGCCTTCAAAAACATGTGTACTTTGGCCACATTTACTAGGCAGACCGATGGTGCTAAGACACTCAAATATGTTGTGGATATATGTAGACAAATGTTAGTGGAGACTTGGCTCAACGAAGCGGCGGCGTCTCATGCACGCTAGCGTGCAGGGTGACACGCCAATTTCCCTTTGCCCGTATGCGTCCTTGTTTGCATCTCGTTGTTTTCTGGTACACATTTTCTGTCCGGTGGCGGTCAGATTGAATGAACGATACAGTCGACTGGGCTTGTGGCTTCTTCCAAAAAAGGCAAATGCGCCGCTCTGACCAATGAGCGCGGGCCCGCGGCCAAGCTGCCACGTGATAAATAAACCTCGAATATCTACAACAATTCTTTCCGTTTGTTGCGGGTGAACCTTAGCAGGCGGGTTTCCAAAGATATGCATTTGCCGACGAGTAAGGCATGGTCCGATGCTCCGGTCCGAGAGACCAGACTTTAAAATAACAAGTGGCCGCGTTGCGGCCGCGTCATCCCCTTGTCACCTTCGACCATCATGATTACTTTCTACGACATCCAGTTCACTGTCCCGGGGCGGGCCCTCTCTCCTTACACGTGGATTGCGAAGTATTTCTTGATCCAATTCCCGTGAAAGAAGTCAAATTAAGTACGCCTTTACAGGCACTGCCTCAAATTCAAAGGGCTCGAATTCAACACCGAATGGGTCGACCTAGTCGATATCACTCCTCTTTGCAAGAAGATTGGAGCAGAACCGACGATATTAACCAGCGATGGGAGGGAGATATACACTCTTCCCGTGATTCATGACTCTTCGACTGGAAAAACGGTCTCGGACTCCTTCAAGATCGCCCAGTACCTCGACGAAGCCTACCCAGAAACCTCCAGGATCATTCCACCTGGGACGACCTCACTCCACCGTGCATTCATGTCCGCTGTGCAGAAACTGGAGGCTGATATGTACCCGCTCATCATCGCTACCACCTTTGCACATGTTCCGGAAAGCAGTCGCGAATATTTCAGGCGCACGCGAGAGGCGTTTCTCAAGAAACCACTAGAAGAAATCTCTCGTACAACAGAGGAGGCGAAGGAGACCTGGGAGAAGGTCAAGGCGGCGTTTGCTGTCTTCGACAGCTGGTATGAGAAGGACGCAGTTTTTATTGGTGGGAAGGAGCCTTGCTTCGCAGATCTCATGCTGGCAGGCAGGGTGTTCTGGATTTGCAACGTGTTCGGGGAGGAGAGCATAGAATGGAAAAACGTCGAGGGTTGGAATCATGGTAGATGGAGCAAATTGTTGCGAATATTCGAAGAGAAGTAAGGACAACATCACCACCTTGAAGCAATCGAATCTGACGCCGCAGCTTCCGAATTATAGGTCATAAGGCCGAGTGTTTCATTCGAGGACTGGTCACAAATGTGTATCGTTTCTTCTTGACAATGGCTGTGCATCGCAGAAACCCGGCGGAGGTCGAGATACGTACGACTGGAAACATTTCTCGAGAATTCGTGACGGGCACTCGCAACACCTCGTGGGGAGATGAGGGTGGTCGAGCCACATCATCAGCTGCAGAAATGAGAAAGGCATCTGCTGTCCAATTACTGCCCTCGCGTCGTCGTTAATCGGCATCGCTCTGAAAAAGCGCCCAGTGGTGTGCGCAACCTATCGTCAGCCACCGTGATTGCTGTTGGAGGGAATATGAGAAGAAGTGCGAAATGAAGTCAATGAATGAAACAATCACCCAGACTTCTTCCTACGTGTGCCGGGCTTCAGGTCCTTCATCTCCTCCAACCGCCTCCTCTTATTCTCCTCCCTAACTATCTCCCTCGTCTTGTCCAGTAACGGGCGATTCTGCACCTCTCCAAGCTCCAATCCAGCCTCCGGGTCCTTCAACTTCCTCCCCAGCCGGCGTTTCACCAGCGCGACATATCCCACCTCACTCAAACTCCGAGAGACCTTGTCCATCTCTCTTTGGGCAGGAGTCATCTGCGAGAGAATGTGTGCTGGCGGGCCTTGTCGTTTCCGCCGGAGACCACTCAGTGTCCGCTCGCCCCGCCGCTCGCGTTCTTTCTCCCGTGTCTTGTTCCGAATCTTCTCGCGTCGTGCTTCGAAGATTGCCTCGACGAGCTCAGGAGGGAAGGGCTGGGCAGCACGGGCGTATTCGCGCTGATCTTTGAGCTTGAACTCGTCGAGCATGGTTTGAATAGGTTGACCTGCAAAGAGTCGTGAGGACAGCTCCTGTGTCGTAGAAGGTAGAACTTACGCCATTCAGCAGATGCTTCCTCACCGGAGAAGAATGTCGGGAATTCAGTCTTGGTCAAGTCGCGCAGGCCCTCTTCGAATTTGCCTTCGAGTTTGAGATCCTCCAGGTCCCCTTCGAGGACAGCTCTTGTCTTAAATCGCTTTTCCCGGGAAAGGATACGCTTCCGTACAATCATGGCGATAGGCTTAGGCTGGGGATACATCCGTGGGAGTGGGCCGTGGAAGAGGGTAGGACGGAGGAACCCTCCAGTCCAGATAGGCTGTGTTCGCGCCCGCAGTTGTCGTTCCTAAGAGAACGGACAAAAGGTGTGAACAAGGTAAGAGCAGCCGCAGTAGGAAAATTCAGCGCTCACTAGCTCACCCTTCATCACCCTCCTTAGATCTGCCTTTGCTCGTTTCGCAGCTATCAGCCGGGAGTATCGCATCATAACAGCTTGGCAATGCTGGTCACCATCCATAGCCTTTTTGAAGAACTCCAACCACTATCGGAAGAAATCAGCACCTTAGAAACATGGAATACATAATCTCCTACCTTGTATCCTTGGTTCAGACGCGCTTTTGTCTGCTCAACCCCGGTTAGGTGGCGATTCTGACGAAATAGTGCCTGGACCCGAAACTTGACCTGTCATGACGCATCAGCCGATATTCCTCGGTATAGGGGGCACGCGTACATCTTCTGTTGGAGATACCCTGAGAATCCCGCGATACAACGACCATAAAGTGGGAATTCTGTGTGCTGCAAGTCGAAAAAATGGTGTCCTCGATCGAACACGTCGCAAAGGAGACACCAAGTCCGCCAGTTTGGCACGAAAGGCCAGGGATTTGGGTGTAGTGACGTTCTCCATAGGATTTCAGCCTATGACATAGCAGAAAACGCGTGCTTGTGTCAAATTGGAAAAGAAAGTTAGAGGCTCAGGAAGTGGTAGTGGACAAAGTAATGCGGTGACACCACTGTTGTCACGATCAATCCACGAATCGATCTTATCTTATCTCACTTTTTCATCCTTGATGACCGGGCCAAGATCTTCGCCAAGATGTATTTCGAGCTTCAAGGTGAACTCGTCCACGGATAGACAACCATGGTTAATCCTGACGATGATCTAATGACTTTACGCATCCGGATAGGAATCATCCGTACCGACCCTTCCCCTATTATCTCTTTGACAGCCATCATCGCAACATCAGCTCTCGCCTTCAGCCTCATAGCCTGCCACTTTTCATTGAACGCTGCGGAACGGTTCAGGGTAGCTCTGGGAGTCGAACCTCGAAACCAACGTGCAACATCTAGGTTGCAGACTCGCAGCAATGTTGTTCAACATTCAATGTTCAAATTCGCCAGGAACGATTTCATAACGTGCAGCTGCCACACAGCGTCGGGTCGATGGTCGATGCCGCCACTTGGCGTTCTAGTCAATCGTCCAAACTCACAACCAATGCTAACGGCGATCGTGACGCACTCATAACGCTCTCCGAGAATTCAAGGACGTCGGGCTTACCCCTCTTTCTGAAGCTTTCGGGCGTGGCAACAAACGATGTTTTATCGTCTTTGTTGGAAGGGCTCACACCGTCCTGAGCACTCCTGAGCCTCCTGAGCACGATTGCTGTATTACGAAGCCTCCAGGAGAGAACTGCGTCATAGTCGAGCCGATTCAGGGACCCTATTTTGGACGGATGGTTCGACGGCGACTTCAACGTGGATGGACAAAGCCTCCGACATAATGGGAAAAACACAGCCATAAAGTGCATATCAGTGGCCTATCACTCGCCGTTTACTGCGGCGTTTCGGCATGCAGCCGCATCGAGACGAAATCCGGCTGCGAGCTGTCCACTTACGCAGCGCTCGCACCCTATTAATGGCACTTGGTAATCCTCACATTTCACCACTATCGTTTTACGACCATCCCACGCCCACGGCAAATCGACACCGCTCAATCTTTTCGAGAAACGATCGTGCAAGAAAGAACTACGCCCAAAGTGTGGACAGTCTATAAATACAGACCGTCGTTTCTCCAACTGACTCATCCCCAATTCTTCTTTTTTTCTTTGTTGTTCATCAGCCATGGCAGACAATGGTAAACTCTCCCCATCCCCGTGATACACTTTAGACTAAAATACACCGTGAAGGATCCCACACCCTGAGCGTTGAGGAGGATAGTCCTTACGGCTATGTTCCAACTCGATATGTCACCATCCTTTTCCTGGCGCTCTTCGGTGTATCCGCCGGTTCGTTTGCACCCTTTTCATCAGGCTGTCCGTCGCTGAACCGCCATTTCATCAGCCCTTCACTTTGCCCAAACCATTCGCTACCGCATGTGGTGGTTGTTCCCGACGGTTGGATTATGCTGTATATTGGAGTTGCTGGGATGGGCAGGACGCCTGTGGTCTACCTTTTCTCCGTCGAACGAAGAGGCCTTCCAAATTCAGTCAGTGCTTCAAGTCCAACTCTTAGACATCTACTTACCGCGGTGTATCGTGCAGAATTATCGGCACAATCCTAGGGCCAACTCCCCTTCTCGCCGCTACGTTCGTCATCTCAGAAAGACTCATTGAACGGCTGGGCGCATCGTACAGCAGGCTCAGTCCCAAGTGGTGTGAGTCCTTTGCCACTCTGTCCCTCAATGTTGTATTCTGATTATCTCCTCATGGCAGACACCATCCTGTTCATTACTTGTGTTAGTGCCCGCCCGTCTGATATTATAGATGATGGTGCTGATTTCACTCCCTAGGATGTGGTCTCTCTTGTCATCCAAGGCGTTGGTGGCGGAATAGCCGCCTCGGCTGAAACCCTTGACGGTGCCAACCAAGGGGGTAGAATCATGCTCGGCGGCATCGTTTTGCAACTCAGTACGTATTGCCCCTGACCCGAGTGGCCGAAGCCCGCTGAACCCGTACCTACCCAGTTGTCATCGTCGTATATTCTATCTTTGCGATCGAATTCATGACCCGCTACTTCCTTCGCAAACCCATTCCTTCCCGCCTGCCCGAGGGCAGCGGCAATTCCGGGTCTTCCCAAGTCACGCTTTCGCATGGCATCCTGACCAAACGCCTCGGTTTGATGTGCATGGCATTGGGGTTCAGCACGCTCGTACTCTTCATCCGGTGGGTTTTTGCGATGAGTTGTTCTGGATATATTATCTGACCGGTTGCCGCATGGCAGCGCAATCTACCGCACTATCGAGCTGGCTGATGGATGGAACGGCCGCATCATCGAAACGGAGGTGTACTTCAGTACGTGGAACAAACTGCCTTACTTTCTAGCTGGGAACACAACGATTTAATCCGTAACCAGATGTCTTGGACGGCGCTATGGTTGTACTTGCCCTCTACGTCCTCAATATCGCTCATCCTGGCGTACTCCTGGCAACGCCCCCGGTCGAGGAAAAATACGGCGCTTAACGCTCCTTTGGGATACAAATATTTGACTTTGATGGACATTTTACGATCTTTTTGGTTTTAGAGTTTCAAGACATGCATGATAATGTTTTTATTCATGAGATGGACGCCTATAATAGCCCTCAGTCTTTCCTCTGTCGCTACTGGGCCCTCTTTAACCCCACTGCCGCCGGTTATTTACCTAAATATCTGCTGTTTAATCGCACTACCGAAGTCCCCACAAGAAGCAATAGGGTTTTACGGACATAGTGCAACAAAATATTGATTGCCAATTTTGGCGTTCAATATTCTAAAAATAGCATGTAGGCTGCTCACTGGTCGGTCGGCCACGTGGTCATCTGTTCCCAGTGAAGAATTTCGTAGTTTCAACTGAGATGCAACAGTTCGAGGATCAGTTTTCCACAAGATTCACAGTCGAAAGCAATATGCTTTAATGCCAAGACTCAGTGCATCCGCAGCCGCAGTGTCTGGGTGGCTTCGCTAGAACTAAGGACGGTGTGCTTCATCATGCTCTCTAATAGCTCTTTATGCCCATCGTGATACCCTCAGGTCGCGCCCACGGACGCAGGTCAGAAAAACCTGAAATTCCAACTGTTCTAACGACGACGCAGAATTTCCTAGGCATGGAGCAAAGTCGAAGTGGAAGAGCTCCCGCTTTTGAATACTAAGCCAGCTGTCATACATGCGACGGCCGAAACGCAATGAAACCGCCGGCTAGGAAGTTGATGTCGACATTCTTTCATTCCGAGGAACCGTAATGCAGGAAAGCGCCATTGATGCCATCCATGAGTTGGGGTATGAAATTAGGCGCCCGTCGTCGAGAGACTCATCCTACCGTTAAATGAAATACATCCTGATGGCATACAACGAGAACACTCCTCACGCTTATATTTTTTTAACCGCCAAACATAAATCTTCCCGACGCCAGGTATCGGGGGAGAAGTTACAGCTTCTAGTGTCCCAAAAATAACAACGTAGGCAAGTAAAGGACATTCTTACCGTTACGAGTCTTCCGTGTTCTTGAGGTACTGCGCTTATATCAGATACAATCGACTGTCATTTGTATCTATTTGGTCTGTCTAGGGAGACTAGGTACTGCGCAGCACCGGAGGCTCATAAATGATGTTCGGCGACAGCTTATTTCAAATGCTCTATTTATGAGCGCTTCGAGCCGCTCAGAATCCTCGACCCACAGACTCTTCCGTGTCCACCAGACATTCTCGGCGTTCTATCCGGGTTCCGGAAGTCCGCATGTAGGCCTCGAGCGTTGCGCATCAAATGATCTCGACGAAGCAACAGTGGTGTCTCACGGCAGAAACGTGCAATCATTGATTCATAAGGTGATACCGAGAGACAAACGACCCGCTCGCGATTATGACAAAATCTTGGTTGCATATTCGACCTTCTACTTCGGTGCATCCGACTACCAGATAAGGAACCTCAATTATACTGCAGTCTCGTATTTCTCAAGAGCATCGATGAGGTTCTTCCAACGACCGCCATGCCAAGTTTCCAAATCCTGCCATTCCTCACTTCCAGCTCCCCAAATAGCTTTGAAATAGCGGAGCTGAGAAGCCGCGACGATGTCCGCCCAGGAAAGAACATCTCCCAAGGCGAAAGGCCCCTTTCCATCGCTCTCCTCGAACCAAGCGTTCATTTGCCCAATTATGTCCTTGAAGGCCGCCCATTGCTTGACGCGCTCTTCTCCGACGGGAAGGAGGTCTTCTATACGCTTCCCTAACATGGGTTCCATAATGGAGCGAATCTTGTGCTCGCTCCTGGGAGAAATAAAGCCCCCCATAATGTAGGGGAGAGCGAACGAGTGCGTGGTTATAGAGGCGGGAAATTCCAAGGCACCTTGAGTGGCGCGGGTGTTGCCGGGGAAGATGGTTGGCGCATCAGGGTATGTCTTCTCGAGGTAGTCGGCGATGGCGAGAGAGTCGGTAACTCTCGCGCCAGTAGAAGTGTCGTGGATGGAAGGAAGTGTGTATTTGGGCGACCCGTCTGGATTCTTTCCATTGGGCGGTATATCGTTTCTAATTGCGTTGGCATCGACGTCGGCATTTTCGATCCATTCTGTGCGGTAGGGGATTCCTTTGTAATTGAGGAAATACCTAGAGCAAACAGAGAATGAGGACCTTTCTCAAGGGAAGTCGGAGGCAACCTTACCTAGCACGCCAGGTGCTTGGTGCCCAGGTACCGCTGACTCGAGGGCTTGAAAAGTCGTAAAGTACGATAACCATTGTGGTTCAAGGTACGTCTACAGAAGGTGATAACCGAAGTATTTAAGGAAACACACTTCACCGCTCTCCTGACAGAATTTAAGGTTCGCCTCTGTCTGACAGAGGCTTCAGATGAACGTATTACTAACCGCGGGACTGCGCGTACTCTATGAAAGTGTTAGTAAGCTGAGCGCTGCGACGCAGATTTCGAGGCAGGAAATGGTACACAGATTGTCAAAATGCGTCAGCAAATCGGTGAGCTTGAACTATCATAAAAAGGGCACACATCCACCGTATTATAAAGCGCACTCATATTATGTGAAATTGGAGACAGTGTCGTTAGTGAGCTTTAGAGGCGCACGCCACACCTGCATCCTAAAACGGATACGGATTATGTAACGCGTCGGCTCTTGCAGCCTCTTTTCCCAAAATCGTTCTATGAACCACCACCGTCGAGCAGCATTGGACAAGTAGTCGAAGCTATGCAGCTCTCTGGAGATTCAATCTATATTCTCTGATCCAAGACCTGTACTTGAAGGTGGCGTAGCCCGGAACCGTGACTAAAAATTCAACTTCTCGTAGACTTCTAAACTCGCGTCGTAACTCGGTTGGAATCCAATCTTTGGAAGTGAGTAATCGATCCCAGTGCTACGGGCTGACATGCTAATGAATCATAGGTCCCTAGCTGGATCATCGGGCGGCCATGACCACGGTCCTGGATTCACGGACGAATCGCCTCCTTGCTCGAGAATTTCAACTTTGTTTCGTCCTTAGGGGCGTCTGCTCATGGATGGTAGACTCTTGCATGGCCCAAGGCTTACAACCGGCTGTAGTACGTGCCAAATTCTCGGGCCCAGGAGATCATACCTGGACTGATCAATACGTCCGTACTCGACCGCTTCTCCGTACGATACAACCAACCTGTCTCCGTGAAGAATTTTCTCGACTTGTGTTTGCTATATCGATTCAAAGTCTGACAGGTCCTCTCCTGGTCGCCCAACTCTGCTTTCGAAAGCCGTGGATACGCGCTCAGCCTCCTGGGACGGCTCAGTGCTGTTAAGCGGCCTCGTCAACAAGACGGTCCGACGATCCGACTAAGGCTCGCCAGGAAGCACCTTCTCAACGACCCTCACCTGACGGCAAACTCATCCCCGACCACCGCTGACGACCCTCAGAAGTAGGGGACGATCCATGAAGGTTCCGTCATGGTTGTGGTTAATCTCGGTTCCAGCTGCGCGGTACTATTCAGACTTGATTCAGACTCTTCTGCTGTTCGTGAGCATGGAGAAGAAGCGGTTGTATGGCATTGCGAGCACACAGGGCGGTTAAATGCGTCGGGACGACTCAGTGAGTAATTCCTTTTGGGCGTCCTTCATATGATGACCGCATGGTGTTCAGGTTCCATTGATTAATTATGCTCTGCACTGTGTCAGTCGTGGAAAACTCTCCTCGATTCTCGACTTCGAAATACAACTCTGGGGAGGCGGCCGCAGGCCCACATTTTTGAAAAGATTGCGATGTGCCCCATTCGCCTTTATTTCTTCTCTATTGAGCAATTCACTTCACTCTTAATACAGTAGAAGTTCTCATACTGCATAACGTCGGTGACGACCAGAACCCATGCATTAATAAAATTATGCATTATGAGAAGGCATTTTGGCTGGGTCATGTAATTTGGATCTCCGAAAATCCTATGCATTATTAGCGATTATGCATCACTAGCTTATGCATTATGAGAACTTGTACTGTAGATAGCCCTTCTATCTCCCTGTCCTGTCGTGGATTGATATAGATCGTGAGGGTGAATGGACCCTTCGCACGCAGAACTATTCGCATCATTTCTACGTCCAGAATAAGCAAGAGGTTCACGACATGCTTCTTGGCACATGGGAACGCCCTAATCCTTCGTGAGTGGTGCTAGGAGTGGAGCAAGTCTCGCTGTGATTCGTCGTCGAAGCCTTCAAGGTAACTGAGCTTCGTTTCGCCAGCTTATAGACGCAATTGCAACTGACCTTTGAAGCAGAGCATAACGACGCGCCTGGGCCGTGTCGTCATAATGGGTCCTTCGAATTCTCGGCGGCAGACTGATTTCTCCGGAATTCATTGTCACGCATCGACTCGCTTGTCTAAAAAACTTTCTTCCCTTCCCCTTCCATAAAGAAGCAACGGAGAAGTGAGTGTTGCTTAAAGAGAGCCCGGGATGAATCTGTGTTTCGATTTCTCTGTCCTCTTCGCGTTTCCCTCCCATGCCGACTTCACCAGCGCTCCTTCTTGCAAGTTAACGTACCGGTGAAGTTCTGCGAAGTTCTGTCATTCGAACCACCTCACTTTCTTTTATATCCCGTGGTCTTTCCCAAATACTTCGCCGTCCTCGCCCGCGCCATGCATATCCATTCCTTTCATCGAGTGAACGCCCACAAGGCGCCGATCGTCCTCGCTCGTGATGAAAGCCCAATTGTTGCACGCGAGCCCCTTCTCATCGATCTCCCTCTTCCTCTCCCCATCCTTTCCGTTTCTGTAGCAGTTCCTATTCTTGGTTTGACTGTTGTCGTTGGAGGCGAGGGCCGGCTCCTTCCCACTGGTATCATCCCTTCACTTCCACTTCCTCCCGTTATCCCTCCAACCCCCGTCCCTCCTGCGCCTACACCCGAATTACCGACGCCAGACCTACCGCCCGTCATCCCACCCGCGCCTACAGTCGAGAATCCCCCCACACAACCAAATCCCACACCGGGTCCCGGTACGAATACGCCGCCGGGTGGGGATACACCGCCTACCCAGGCCCCGCCTGGTCTTGGAACCAGCAGTGCCGGTGCGCCGACGAGAACCACACAAGTGGCTCAATCTTCCAGCACTCTAACCGGTACGCAGGAGGGTGAGAGTGCATCAGGTAGCGGCCGACCCCTCCCAAGCGTTATGAATGCTGCAGCATTACCGTCGTTGGGTTTTGGCGGCATCTTCACTGATGGAACGAACGGCGGAATTCCTGCTACGGGATCAGGCCCTTCTGGAGTCAATACGTTAGGGCCGTCCGCAACCGGCGATCCAACGAACGGAGGAGGAAACGGGGGAGGAAACGGAGGAAATGGGGGAGGACTTCCAGATGGAGGAGATAATGCGAAAGGAGGACTTTCAGCTGGTGCAATTGCTGCCATCGTAATCGCGTGTCTTCTGGTGGTGGCGGGCCTCACGATATTCATCCTTCGGAGACGCTCGCGTGACAGACACGATCGACAAACGCATTCGTGGTGGTTCTCGAGACAGCGGACGTCGCAGATCTACGACGATTCCCCGCCTCTCAATGGGCGGTCGTCGAGCGCTTACACATTCACCACGATCAGCGACCGCACTATGTCCCCTGTGCCTACCTACGACCTCCCATCCCCTCCACCGACCGCAGAAATGTCGCAAAGCAGCACGCCAATTCCGCATTACGACGTGAACGGTCTCCTATTCCCCGTCCCAAGCCAGTACACCGTCATGAACAACCGGATATCGCGCACCTCGCTGCTCAGCGACTCGACGGCCTCGACAGAGTCGCAACTTGAAACGAACGTCATAACCCTCCCACCTTCGCGCTACTCTTCCCAAACCACCATTATTCCTTCACCCCAGCCAGGCAAGGTTGACAGCCCCCGACCAAGGAACAATATTCCCCCACTTTCTCCTATCATTATACCTTCATATCGACGTGTATCAGCCGTCCCCATTCCTCCCATCCCTCCTCTACCGAAATCACCCCCTCCCACTCCCCGTCAATTCGCTTCGAATCCTTTCGCGGACAATAATCCATTCGACGACCCCACACCTTAGCTTACCTAGGTCTCGTATGGTGAATATAATCACATTGCACAACTCGCATGTTTGATCTGAGTTGTCTTTCAATTTTCCTTTCCCTCAAGGTTCCCGATGCCGTAGGCAAGCAGGAACACAGGGAAAGAAGTTCAAAGAACTGTCCCTACTCGGGAAATGGCTCTAGCTCTTTCTTGGTTATTTCTTTTTTGGAGCGACAAAATGTCGTGTTATCAGCCGTTGAAGACGCCTTCTTCCCGTCGGCGGCGGAACTGAGATTTAAGAGACGCGTTGCAGAGCCGGGATCACACGGTGGTCGGTATATTATGACGTCACGTGTAAATGTCGTTTGTTCGGAATCGCCATGGCATCCGTTGTCCAGACTCTCCAGCTTGGGTCCAGAAGAGGTCGCCACGCAGTGCGCGCCTTTCTCCTAATTTGGCAATTCCGTTGCCCGCAAAAGAATCTTATCGGCATTCAGTAATTCGCCGCCACAGACCAGAAGACATACAGAAGACGGTTTCCTTGCGCTAGACATCGGATTTAAGTGAAATCATGCGCCGGAAAGTAGTGTCTCCTTCAAATTCCCGTCCCGTTGAGCACACGAGACTTGAGCGCCTCAACGTGTTCCCGACCCCTATGCCCGAAAATTAAGGGTTGATGCGCATGATTGCCCTGCTCGAAGGGATCAAAAAGTCGGCTCCGCCGATAATAAAGGATAAATGAATTTTCGGGTCGGCCCGTCATCCTGATGAGCGACGTTAAAGTTTTGTGAGTGCCTCGAGCGATGATCGTCCAGCACGGGAGGGCGGGGAGGACGACCCTGGGCGAATCGACCTAAAGCTTTTTCGTAAATCCCTCCTGTATAGGTTTAGGTGTTTTCAAGCATCTAGATAGGGTGAGAGAATAGCGTTTGGCGCCTGACAAGACTGAGATAGCCGGGTTCAGTTGCGCTAAATGGGATTCGAATTTTAGCCCAGGAACGAGAGAGAATGAAGAAGATTCTCCTCAGATTTTAGTGCACGAGCTGTCAGCTCTCACGACATGTTGCGTGTTGCGACAGCGAGCATCTGCGGGGAAGTCGACGCGCACCGTCAAATCATGACCCTCCTATAACAAGGACTACTTACCCATGGAGGCAATAGGAAGTTATGGTTTTTGCCGCACTCCTTCGGCTTCATGAGCCATCGTGTGCATCCTATATTTATCGCCGACGGTGGGTGGAATAATGGGCTTCCGTGAGCTTAACGGATATTATAGGGGTGAATTTCGCTGAGCGGAAGAAAATATTATATCAGAGAACACGGTGAGCTTTCGCTGGGCATTGAGGCGCTCCTCCACCATATGCTTTGACATATGACAGCTTCTCGCCTTGGGTAACCTCCGTACAATCCTTGCGGTCCCGTCGACACGCGTAAGATATGACGTTTAGCTCAGCCAAGAGGTGACGGTGTCAACGAGAGTGAAAGAGAAGGACGTCCAGAGAATAAGGTCAGTGAGAAAGCTTCAGAGGAAAGCCGTGAGCATTGTCCTCAAAGCAGCGGGGAACAACGACAAGAGGCGTTATAATTATAAAAATCAAAATGTGGAGTGGGAGTTGCAACGCGATTTGTAGGAGATCAATCAAAGAGTTTCCTGTCTAAGTCTTTCCTTCCCCTTTAGGTATAGCCTCGGAATTGCGACAGAATTGAATTCGGATGGTATTTTCGACGAGCCTGGAGGCCAGCGGGCGTGGTCGTTATTATGGGACCCTAACATCGGGGCATCACCTTTCTCTTTCTCCATCTTTTCTCTGCCAGCAGATCGCGCAGCTGCTCGCGGTGCGCCAGACTCGCGAAAAGAGTTCTCAAAACTACGTCTCGTTAGACGCCCCACGCTCCTTTATCTCAATCGCGCTCTCTGGCTTTATCATATACCCAGCATATACCCTCAAGGCTCGCGACCCTCCCACAATCCCAATCGCCGAGCTCCACTTCGTAAACTAACCATTCAAGCGAGTCCATTACAATGCGTATAATTGCGCGTCCGGCTGGCGACCACCATGCCGTTATAGGACGTTCGTTCGCCAATAAAACCCTCGACGCTCGCGAACCCGCGCTTATCAACCTTCCCATTCCCCTCCCCTCGATCCCCGTTCTCACACCCATCCTTTCTCCTCTCATCGCTGGCAACAACCAAAACTCTGGATCTGGAACGACTACGACTACGGCTACGTCTGTGGCCGCTCCTGCACAAACCTCATCTTCTAGTGGAAGTTCTGGAGGGTCTACTGGAGGAAGTACGGGTGGGAGTAGTGGTGGGGATACTGGTGGAAGCAGCGGGGGGAACACTGGAGGCACGACCGGTGGATCGACCGGTACAGACACAACTGGTACGGGAACAGGTTCCACAGGTGGTTCGACCACCACCTCGCCTGGCACCGGAGACACAGAGCCAGGCTCTTCCTCTGGCAGTGGTGGTGCCACAGGAGGAACGACCACGGGTTCTGGAACGTCTACCTCCGGAAACAGCGGGTCTAGCAGCAGCGGAGGAAGCGCTTCTACGAACAGTAACAGCACCGATAGCTCGCCTTCTAGTAATTACAACTCAAGCGATGACGGCGCGACCGCTCCTGGGTTCAATGTACCCGGTATCGCGAACGCGGGGAATATACCCTCGTCTTCTCAAAGCTCGTCGACCGGGTCCAATGCTGGTTCTGGGTCACCAACCGCTACGGGTAGGTCGACTACGTCGACAAACGGAGCTGGAGGCGAAAACGATGCAGGCGTGGGCGACGATCCAAACACGCTAGGCGCTTCCAGCAAAGGCGGTCTTTCTGGCGGCGCGATCGCAGGTATTATTATTTGTGTCCTGCTCCTCCTGATCGGCCTCGTCGTATTCATCCTTAGGAGGCGCTCAAGAGCACGTCGCGACGAACAAGCGAACCAATGGTGGTTCACGAGGAAGCGCACTTCCCAGACCTACGGCGACAGGAATAGTCAAGAAATCCTCGCCGGCGCTCCCAGTGCGCGCAGCAGCTTCGCCACCACGGTCGACCACTCCCGCGACTCCCCGCGCGCCGGCAGCTTCGTTATCCCACCTCTCCCACCTATGGCTGAAGTTGGACGCGACAAAGCCACGGCCCCTATGTTCGTCTTCGAATCCTCTCACTTCAACTCAAACTCAAACTCAAACTCAAACTCAAATGCACGGTTTTCCGTTGGGAGTGCCCACTCGGAAAACTCTCAGTACCTTGTTGTCCACCACCGGGATAGTTTGAACCCAGAAATCGGCACGCCCATGTCGGTTCGCCCGTTCTCACCTTCAGAATCGTTCGCATTCCCGAAGCCTCCTGAAGCTGCCAGCGCGCGAAACTCCGTGCACTCAAGGCCTGCAACTGCAAGTTCGACGCACTCAGCCAGCGGTACCTTTTCGGCGAAGGACATCGACGACGCAATCCCTCCCACTCCAGCGCTTCCGCAGTTGCATCTTCTCCAGTCGCCCATCTCGCCTTCTTCGAACCCCTTCGCGGACAACAATCCTTTCGATGACCCCGCCGCTGCTGCCGTGAACAACGGATCCGTGGGCGAGTTCGCCGAAACCGAGACTATTCGTCGCCCGTTCCACCCCACCCTCCCAGACGAACTCAAGGTTCGACCCGACGACATCGTACACATTATACAATCATTCGATGATGGGTGGGCGCTCGTGGAGAAACTTGACGTCAAGGGCAAGGGAAAAGAAGGCGCTGAGCCTCAGAGGGGGCTGATACCGGTTGATTGCCTTCGGGAACCAGGGCTGGACCTTCCCGCGTTCTGTGCTGCGAAGCGGATGAGTAGCTACACGGGGCCCGTTGCTGATGGAGGCGTTCACGCTCTCTAAGGTGCGTTGCTCAGAAGGTGGAGTTGGTGAAGGTTGTTAATGTGGCTCTTCGACAGGTGACCCACAGAGGGTTTTGAGTTTTGATGCAACAGCCGACTCGTTGGAAGCCACCAGCGAAAATAACTATATATACCCAGTGGAACTGCTTCGCTTTCTATCACTGTACACCTCGTTACACGCCACGGCTTCAATCCCCTTTTCTTTCCCAGATGAAGTGCTAATCTATTTGTGTTTGTCTGGTGACATAGCGGGCAGGTTTCTCTTTCGTTTTGCTTATTTATCTCCTTCCTACCACGCACACGTTTATAAGTCTCGCATTTGGGTTTCAATGCTCATTTAGTTGTGTCGATGTTTTGAAAGGATATCATTGTTGCCCTGTACCAAATTTGCAATCTTTATGAATTCAATACTTCGTTGCATTCATTGCTATTTTCGCATTTCTCTTGTCCCTGTGCCATCGTCTGAGTGTCCAGAATTGAAGGCGTTTCCCAAGTTGCAATTTGGCGAATATTTACCTAGAGTTAGCCCCTATCGTAAGCGCGTTTGTCACGTGCGACAGACCCACGTGCAATCCACATTTGCCTTCGATCTTGAGCTTGATTCTTCACTGTCAATGCAATCAGTTTCGCGTCCGAAGGCGTTATCCTTGCTTCCAACTGTTCGACTTCGACATATCGTCACTTCATCCCTTGGCTTTGGACAAAGCTACCGGAGCTGCTTCGTCAGTAGAAAAAGAAAGGGAAACATTCGTTGTGCCAATGCAGAGTTCTAAGGCCACAGAGGCACTACGGTCGCAAGTTGCGTCGAAATGGCAGGAATCCTTCTCGCGCATTAATCGAGATAATCCTGGAATATCGGGACTTATGGATTTCAGCGAGGTATGCACGTACTCTTCAGCCGTTATGATCTGCTTTCAGACAACTGCAGTGCAGGCATGGACACTATCTGTTCAATTTCTATACCCACGAGATATCAGGGTGTCTCCACCTCCTGATTCTGAGACTTACGGTGAGCAACCTCCTTCTGCAACTACAGATATATCTCAGCTTATCTACTGTAAGAAAGAAGCCTAGTTGCTGTTCGGCCGGCCTTCAATCTCATTAGCCAATGTCGGCGACTGCCCGCCTTGCTAGAGAACTTTCTCGGTCAGGAGTTATGCCTACGCGCTGAAGTTGATCTGACTGACACGAGGAACGACAGAGGATATGAGGAAGAACTTTCACTTCGTAGAGGCGGAGATCAACGAGTACATGACGCGTTACGACGTGAGTGATTCCTTGCAGTGGCGAGACTCCCTGAATCCAAGCGTCTCCAGCAATCGGGGAATACTGACGAGATCGAGGCCCTTGTTGCACGTCTGGTACAGTGGTGTCATGCATGGGAGCCGCCACAAGAGTGAGTTCATGAACCTTTCCCTCCGCCTTCCTAACACCAACCAAGTCTGGATAGCCTTGGAGCGACCATCCTCTCATCCTACACCCTGAACTTCCAAACACGCGTCTTCTCCGCCCTTCCGGCAAATTTCACAGCCGCCTTCAAGAACCTCTGCAGAGCCTTGCTCGTCCCGCCACCCGACGACGACGAGGGGCTGTCGCGACGGTGGGATTCCTCAATTCACGCAACGACATGGCGGAATTTCGACTTCTTGGGAATGATGGATCGATACGAGAGCATCATCGCAAGTGTCGGGTATGAGTACATCGAGCAACACGTCCTGGATACATGTACGGGAGAATGGTCGAAACCGATGCTGGAAGTCCTGCGCACCTGGATGTCGGACAGGGTTGTGCCATGGATGCTGCATGTGTACGCAAGAGGTGCCAAGAGTGGTGCGTTTTGTGTGCTCAGGACGATGTATCTTTCCCTAATCCCCCTTCTCGCAGCTGACGAAGCACGAACGATGCTTCAAGGGGTTGGTTCTCGTTTCGACTTCCATATTAACAAGACTTTGTGTGAACTACGGTTCGTATCTTCTTCCGCTGACTCGTCATCGTTGATATCAACCTTCTTCTGCAGGACAAGGGAAATCTTCGATATTATCATCGATTATCCCGATTCCATGGGTGCTTTGATAGACCTCCGCGTGGGTTTTCGCGTTCGTCGTCATTATTCCGCGTGCTCATCTAATCTTCGCTGTCAGGAGTCACTACATCGTACAGACCAACGGCTGAATCTCGTGAAGTCTCTTCGAAATGCGTAGGTTTCTTATTATCCGTGATCCACTAGACTTGCTTTCTGATGCTTTCATTGGATAGCAATCGGAAACGTCTTCTCCACCCAGGTGCCGACACCAAGCTCATTCTTCAGCAATACGTGGCCACAATCAAATGCCTTCGCATCATTGACCCGCCAGGCGTGCTCCTCTATAAGGTTGCGGATCCTATCAGAAAATACCTTCGGTCCGTAGCCTTCGCTCTTGCACGCTGCTGAGTATGGCTAACACACTCTCGTAACAGAGAAAGACCTGATACTATTCGCTCGATCGTAGCCAATCTAGTTGGAGATGACGATAGCGGCGATTCGCTAGTGGACGAAAGCGAACCAATCCAACCTCTCCAGCAACACGAATTCGAGGACTACACTGACCCAAATTGGGAACCAGAACCAACAGATGCTGATCCTGGTGAGTTTATCCTGCTCTCCAATGCCACTTCATGCCGTTATCTTTTCTCCGCCAACCCTTCCTTCATTTCGCCTGTCTCGCCACGATCAGCGTCCGCCTCTTTGTCCACCTAAACTCCCGCCAATCTCTGAGGTTGACATGCTGACGATCCTTCCTCGCCTCCGCGCAGAATTCCGGACTAAGAGGTCAAGCGATGTCATAAGCACGCTAGTCAGCATCTACGACTCGAAGGACCTGTTCATCAAAGAGCTGCAGGTGCTTCTCGCCCAGCGACTGTTGATGATAACGAAAGATGGCTCCGACCGGGTCGAACGAGAGGTGCGCGTGGGTTTCAGTGTTTAGGCGTAGTACAAACTCACGATCATTTTGGGCAGAGAAGAAACATCGAGATCTTGAAGGTCCGCTTCGGAGAGGCCGCTTTGCAAGTTTGCGAGGTGATGCTGAGAGACATGACGGATTCAAAGCGGATCGATGTGCACGTCCAATCGCAGAAGACTGTAAGTCGTTCTTCCTCAATAGTTTTGCAAACTTGCTTGACATTTTCACATGGGTATCAGTCGGTGGTGCATCCAATGATAATTTCGACGCATTTCTGGCCTGCGCTCGAGTCGAGCGAGCTGGTAATGCCCGGCCAGTTCCAGAAGTATGTTTGATCGATGAACCCCCTCATTGTGATCTGACAATGGTAACAGACTCGCAGAAGACTATGCCCGCGAGTTCATCGTATTCAAGCCCGACAAGAAGCTCAAGTGGTTACCTCACCTCGGTACCGTGCAAGTCGAGCTGGAACTCGAGGACCGAACGCTGTCATTTGATGTTCCTCCGCTGGAGGCTGCATTCATCGAGCTTTTCTCTCAAAAACGTCAGTCTCGTATTCCAGCCCTATATTTTCTGTCATTAGATGCTAACATATCTTAAATGCAAACAGCGGTTTGGCAACTCGACGAGCTCATGAAAGCTGTTGGCTCCGTCGCTCGAAGTGCAGCCGTCAAAGCCCTATCTACCTGGGTCGACCATGGCGTGCTCAAAGAAGACCCAGAAAATACGTTCATCCTGCTCGAACGAGAAGAGGAGGGTGGTTCGTCTGGAATCATTCGCGATCCCTCAAGACTCGGTCAGTCTCATCCTATGTCGTTCTCGTCGTTCGTTCTAATACACTGAACTCCGTCTCCTCTAGACTCAACCCCACCAGACGTTCCTCCTGTCGCGAGCGTCCAGCAACAACAAGCGGAGCAAATGCGTGTATACTGGAAGTTCATCGAAGGCATGCTTACGAATCTCGGCACTTTACCCCTCGACCGCATACAAACGATGCTCAAGTTTGCGCCGGGGTACGATCAATCCGTGGACCAGCTTGCGGCATTCATGGAGGCGGCGAGAAGAGAGGGCCTGGTTGTGGTTCGAGATGGGATGTGGAAGTTGAACAAGTAACACGGCTCAAAGCTGGTGGTTTTTTTTTTGCCAATTGTTGTAGCTCATAGCATGTATGAATAGAATAGAATTAGGCATTCGAACATTATCATCAAAAGCAGCTAAGTGAGAACTCGAGGCTTGAAAGCAGGACAGCAAAGCAATACTAGTAATACATGATTTCAGAAGAGCGAGAAAGTCCAGTTTTGCAGAATTACAGTCATTAAAGTCCTCAGGCAGCCTTCGCTTTCTCCGCTTGTGCAAGTCGTTCAGTTGTCTCTTTCAATTTCCTCTCCAAGCCTTGATTCACCTCCTCCAGTTGCTGGACCCGGTCATCCTTGGCCTTTGCTTCGATGGCGCCTTGAGCAAAGACGTCGCACAGCTTAAGATACCGTTCCTCCAATGCCGCGTATTTCTCTTGAAGGTCGTCGGGCAGCTTGGCTCCTTCTCCACCTAAGATAGGTTGACGTGTCGAAGAAGTGGCGCCGTCGTCCATCTCGACATCTGGTTGGGCATCTTCCTCCTATATTGTAAGGAATTCAGAGCTGATAGCGTACACGAACACGGAGAGGCACTAACGATGGTCTTTCGCCGCTTCGAGGCTCGCGTTACTTTGACCGTCACCTTCTTCGCCTTGACTAGCTCTTTCGCCGCCTGCAAGATGGTAATAAAAACAGTCAGCAATGAAAGCTCGCCCGGGTATGTTCAACAACGTACTTGTCCCTTTCGGTGCTTTGGAGGACGTCCTCTGGGGCGACGAGGAGGTTCAGGTGGTGCCTGCGATATTTCTTTGGGTACCTCCTTGGGTTGTTCAGCTTCAGCCTCAGTTTCCTCGCGTTTCCGTTTGGCCGCCCCAACGACATTCTTCTTTGGAAGTTTCTGATTCTCCAAGGTGGCTTGAGCCTTCTGAGTAAGCCTCCGAGTGCGCTTTGGAGTCTCCAAGTCGGTGGTTGCTGAAGTGGATGGGGCAGTTGGTGCTGGAGGAGGCTCACTCTTTCGTCGAGTAGAGGGGCTGCCAACAGCAGCACCATCCCGTCGAGCCAGATGGGTCTTGGGGCTGACAGTGCTGGCTTTCTTGTGCTGCTCCGAACGTTGGGCTGTCTGTGTGGTGCCTGTCCCTTTGCGAGCAGGGTTCGCACTTGAGGTAGTGTTAGTGCTCGTTAAATTGTTATGGGAGGGGTTGGCCGTCGTCGGTGCAACTGTCTGACCTGACGCGGCAGGTCTTGACGGGGACCGAGTGGCTGAGATCTGCGTAGATGGTATATGGATCTGACTGTCGGCTCCTGGCTGAGTGCTGGGGCTGCCGAGCTGGAAGATAAATTCGCCAGGTCTGCGTGCCTTGAACTCCTTTCGAGCAAAAACGGGCTTTTTTGCGGTAATAGAGGCCACAGGAGTGGACGGAGCCGACGTGTCTGCAGTCTTTTCTGGGTTCGAACCCTCGGGTTTGTCCCTGGCCTTCTCGGTATGCTTCGATTGCAGTTCTACCCATTGATCATAGAGCTTGGTCGCGTCTTCCGTAGATAATCCGTAGTGTGCTGCAGTGGCAGGAATGAGGATATCGGCCCTCCAGCTGCAGACCTTTCGGCGCTTGGAACAGAGTGCACAGCGGATACCACGGCCGGGGTCGACGGGTACACACTCTTCACCATTGCGGATGCACAAATCGCAGGGCTATGGTATCGTTAATACTTAATGCATCTATAAAAGTGCACTAGTTGTCGTAACGTACCTGCTTCCCTTCCCGCTTCCTGAACTCGACCATTGTTTCGGATGTCGACTTTAGTGCTGTTTTCGTGAATTCATTATAATCTGCAAGGTCGATTGCTCCAAATTTTGGTGCATTGGCGGGGGTGGAACCTTCTTGTTGACTGGTGTCGGTCATGAGAGGATAATCAGAGCTCCAAGGACGCACAAAAATGAGGTCAGTGCGGTGAGCCCTTTCCCCGAGTTGCTGTCGCGCGATACGCGCTAGGTATGTCTTTACCGTTGTGTGTCTGACGCCTCCCGGCCCGAGAACTGTTTGCGAGATTCTTTTTAAATTATAATCATGATTGTATGAGCTTCTTTATTATATGACTGGTGGATTTCCAATGGCTTCAGTCATGCATGAGGGAGAGAAAGGGCCTCTCCCCAGAGCATAAAGAATGCTTTCAAATATCGTAGATCTGGCCATGTCAATGTAGATGAATGTGAGTTATGTCAGAACTGTGTGCGAGCTGCACCTCGGCGCTCGGAGTCTGGTGTAGCCTCAGTGCATATATGCATAACTGTTCGTGAAGTGCCGCTGTAAATCCACTTCAAGGAAGTAGATATGGCCATGCTGACAATCTACTCTATGCTCGAGTCGAGTAAGTGGCAGATGGAATGGAAATAACAATAATAACAGTTTGTCCAGCCACATGATATGTCGCGCGTTTGTGCGCCACCCACCTAATACCTATTGGTTCGCAGGTGCGGAAGCACAGAAAGACTCGGAGTGCACATGCACTGCAGGGGCATGGCACACCGTGGCTGGACACGGGTTCACAACCTAATCGCAAGCGTCCGACCATTGTCGATCGCGTTTGGTCATGTATTGTTGCCAGGTCGACTGACGATGGAAGGCGGGGAGGAAAGGAAGCAAGGAATAAGTTGGTTGAGCTCGGTATGTATTTTAGAGTTGGCATTCGAACGAACTCGTAGGGCAGCGCGAGGGCTCGAGGTGACATGAAGATAAATACCCGGAGTGCAGCGTGCAGGAAAGAATGCGGGTAAGCGATGCATGAGAGACGCAGAGGACTTCAACGAGAGTGAGCGATCCGAGGCTCCGATAGGTGCAGGCGTGTGTAATCGAAGACTCGGAAGGGAGGCAGGGTAACTCGGAGCGTGCAGGGAATGTAGGTCCTGCTCGTGTAGGAAGTGATACGTGTAGGGGAATTCTTAGAGGTTCTTGTCTGTATCAAATAAAGTCAAAAAAGCTTGCCCGTCGTGTGCTTACTTTGTGAGTAAAGGAAGTGAAAGGAGAAACCCGGGGAACCAAAGGAGTTTCGCTGAGCGTTAAGGCCCCGCTGTGAAGAATTGAGAAGACGCAAACAAAGTGCCAGTATCGGGAGTAGATTCGAAATCCGCCAGGTGTCGCAGGCAGATTATTGGAGGGTTTGAAGGCAGTCGGAGGACCGAAAGTGGGACGGAGAAAGGAGGTGAAGACGTTTGAAGGGTGTAGGGTTTTATTGAGGGAGAGTCCGAGCTGGTGCAACCTTCAGCATGATGTCGGGTGCGCTTGTTTACCGTTTCAGCCTTTAGAGTAGACGTCCAGGAGGCTGAAAGTACAGAAGCTCGCATGCTCAAATTTATTGCACGGCGGACATTGGACGATTCAAGGCCATGAAACACATTCGAGAGGTGTTTCCGGTATCGGATGGAGTCGGGACTCGGAAGAGAGCAGTTCAGTTCAGTGGACCCTTCAATCAATACGGGGATATATATTTCGGATGCCTCATTAAATTCACCGAGCCAGCCAGCTAGAGAGCACTATAAAGCTTCAAACCCGCTGCAAATAGCGGATCACTAGGAAGACGGCTTGATATAGTTAAAATACCCTTTTAGAGCTCCAGAGTTACCTCAAGCGAGCTCAAGACGCTTGGTATGTGCCGTTTATGAGAGCCCAAGAGAAGGACAAGAGGCCGAGCAAGGCGAAGAACGCCCAAGACCACCAAGACCACCAAGAGAACAGTTCGAGCGTCAGAGACGAGTGTGGCGCATTTGCCATTTCGGAAGCTGTCAGTAACGCGAACGCGACGCCTGCGGCGAGGATGGCAGTAGTGGGCGATACGTGCGGTCGGCCGAAACGTACTGGTCGTGGTGGTGGACAAGAAACGAGTGCACGGAGGGCGAGAATAGTTGCGGACGGCACCTCGGCATCCAGACGAAAGGACCCCGAGTAACGGGGTCCAGACCTCCTTCAAGTTATGAAAGGCTGTGTAGTAGGGGGTTAATTTGGGTTCTGAGCCAAGGCACATGAAAGCGAGGTGAGTGTGAAAGAGGGCAAAGGGATGATGGGTGGATTCGACGCGTATGGAAGCCCGAAGGAGGCCGATAGCTAGTTGGAAGACTCGGTGTGGGCTTACGGTTTCCGTAAGGGAAATGGAGAGTTTAAGCTGAGGTTTTGAAAGGGAATCCAGGGAGGTCATGGTCGATTGAGGTTGCGGATATGAAAGTGAGGCAGCAGGAGAGTTATAGTTTTTAGTCACGAATATACTTGTAGTTTTCATGAGAGAAGGACTGGCGGTTTCGTTGCCGGCTGGAGCTTATCTTAGCGTCCAAGGAACCCAAGACAAACGCCCAGACTGATTTGGTGATTGACAAGAACAGCTGAGGCCGCACAAGAGACTTGGGCTGGAGGGTTAGATCATGCCGCTCGGCACACCCAGAAAAGAACGGACGAAATATTCTGGGACGGGGCCTCTCGTGGTTTTGGCTTTCATGAAGTCTTTCTCAGGGTGAAACCAACCACCTAAGGGCTCTCAGGAGCAGTCTGAAGCAGCCTAAATCAAATAAAGCTGACGTGCAGGTATGGAGCACCGTATGGATGCACAGCAGGCTTTGCCGCAGTAACACTCCGAGGGTGGCCAATCCGGAAAAGAGAGGCAAAGAGGACAAAAATAGACGGACCCAATGGGAAAGCCGGGAGGAGTTTCCTAAAGGGACAGAGAGATCGCATTTTTTGCGACAGACATGGTCATTTTTGGGCGTCATAATCTGTGGAATATTATAAGGTCCTCCTTCGGGTTTGCACAAGGTCTCCGTCCCACCCCCCTCTCTTTCTTGGCTCCCCGCAGCCTTCCTCGTCACTTTTCTCCCTTTCTTGCTTGGGCACAGCACCAGTCCGCTCGGCACCTAGGCTCGGAACCGTCTGCGCCTGCAAGACGACGAGCGCTAACCGCGAGACGCTTCCCCCTTGCGCGAATTACGCTGTTGGGCTCGGGAAGGCAAACCTAGTGCTTGCCTCGATTGACACTTGGAGGTCCTACCAGAGGCCACCAGGCGTTCCCAGTTCGGCGTCTGCGCCTACAACTACCTTATCATCACGAAGACTGGTCCCGGAGCTCACATTTTCACGACTACGACCACGACCGCGAGCAAGACGACGCGGACGAGACAGGCTACTGCTATACTTACCCCGCGACTACTACTTCTTAACGGCAACGAAGGCACATACTGCGACGAAGATATTGGATAGGAGGAGGAGATCAAGATGGTTTTCTACCCCGTAAGTCCTTTCTTACGTTGAGTCTTGGCCTCGGCATGGGAGGTGCCCAGCGGACAAGAGGAAAGGAGAGCGGACGCTGACGGTCTTGGGCCCCTTGGCCTGCCTTTCCAGTTCGAAGTGACGACACCGCATGTCATCTATGCGCTGCTGGGTGGGTTCATCGTGCTGGTGAGTGAGCCTCTTCCTCCGCCGTCGGAGCATGGCTCATGCATGGGTTCCGGTTGGGCGTAGTTCGGCATGTTCAGCTTGTTCCTGCGAGAGAAGGTGCGTCCGCCGAGCATGATTGCCTCTTTTCATTGATGTCAATTCTCTTCGCACACAGCTGTACATCGGCGAAGCCATCTGGGCGTTCTTGTTTGGTGTCATCGTTGGTCTGTCCGCCGTTCGCTTCTCTTCCTCTTACCACCATCATCTCACCACCACCACTTATGCCCGCCCCTCGCTCCGCGGTTCTTTTGCGTTTCCAGGCCCATATTGCGCAGACGTGTTCAATCCGAGGGCATGGAGTGGCAATTCCGAAGAGGTGACCAACGTCATTACCTTGGAGTTCACCCGCGTTGTGCTCGCGATAGGCGTATTTGCGATTGGCGTTGAGCTGCCCAAGGCGTACATGAAGAAGCACTGGCGTAGTCTGTTTTTCTTGCTGGTTCCGGTTATGACTTGGGTATGTCTTCCTCATGTTTCTTCGTTCTTCCGGCCGACTATATGCGCCTTTTTGGCTCATGCTGTCGATCCAAGCCTGTTTTCTTTGTCTTATCACCTCCATGCCCTCCTTTCCCGATTTCGTCACCTGCGCACTACGCCATACATTCCCATTCTTCCAATAAAGTTGAATATATGCGCTCCGAAAACCGTATTCTAACCTTATCTTTTCCAGGGATGGTTCGTCTGCGCCGGCCTTATCTATGCCCTCATCCCAGGGCTTAATTTCCTCTCCTCCCTCGCCGTGGCCGCATGCCTCACCCCGACCGACCCCATCCTCGCTGCCGCAGTCGTAGGAGGCAAGTGGGCAGACAAGCACGTTCCAGCACACCTCCGGCATCTTCTTGCGGCGGAGAGCGGATGCAACGACGGCGCAGCGTTCCCGTTCCTCTTTCTCGCGCTGTACTTGATCATAGACAGGGATACGGGAAGTGCGGTTAGAGATTGGTTCTTAATCTTATGGCTTTGTGAGTTTTCTTTTCACTCTCCTCACCTGCCCAGTCTCGCTGATGAGACAATGCAATGAACAGACCAGGTCGTTATGGGCGCCGTCATCGGCTGCCTCCTGGGATGGGGCTTCCGGCACCTCATGAAGTTCTGCGAGCGCCATGACCTCATTGACCGGCACTCCTACGTCGCACAATACGTCTCCCTCGCTATCCTCACCATTGGCGTCACCACCCTCCTCGGCTCAGACGACCTCCTCGCGGCCTTCTTCTGCGGCACCGCCTTCGCCTGGGACGGGTTCTTCAACAAGCAAACCGAGGAGTCCGTCTTCTCCAGCGTCATCGACATCCTGTTCAACATCGCTGCGTTTATCTTCGTCGGGGCCTGGATGCCATTTGACAAGTTCGACGACCCAGCGCTGACGCTGTCGGTGTGGCGGCTCATCGTCATCGCGATCCTCGTCCTCCTCCTACGCCGCCTACCCATCATGATCGCCTTGTACAAGTGGATTCCCGACGTCAAGACCTTCCGCGAGGCGATCTTCAGTGGGCACTTCGGGCCCATCGGCATCGGCGCCGTGTTCATCTCCACGTTGGCGATCGAGGTTCTGCACAACGCAGCAGAGGAGGCGAATGCATCGGGGGGTACGGCAGGTGCAGCATCGCACGAGACCGGCACGTCCGGCGAGCTGACGCAGACGCAGATCCTGCAGGGTGCCATGCAGCCCATCGTGGCGTTCATGGTCCTCTGCAGCATCACGATCCACGGGCTGTCCATCCCCGGGTTCAGTCTCGGAAGGAGAGTGCACAGCGTCTCGCGGACCTGGTCCAGGCGGGACACGTACACCAACGCGAGTGCGCGGGGGCGCATGCCGGAGTGGGCGGCGCAGACACGGATCGTGCAGCGAGGAGGGGCGGACATCGTCATCAATCGCGATGGGACGGAGGTGGTCCTCGCAGCGGAGAAGGGCAGCGGGACGAACAGCACGGACATGGATGTGGAGGTGGGGCAGGTGACGACGGTGGGCGGGAGGCGGACGAGTGCGGAGAGCAGCGAGGAGACGAAGTTGCACCTCTCGGATACGCTGGTGCCGCCGACACCTGCTGACACGCAGGACGGGGAGGCTGGGCTGCCGATGCCTGTTACGACGCCTACGAGCAGGTCTGGAAGAGCGAGCCCTGTCCATGTGAGGATGGAGACAGATGCAGGACATGCTAATGGTGCTGCGAGTGGTGGTGCTGCGCTGCAGAGGCCGCCTCCTACGACGTTGCCTGTGCCACCACAGGCTTCGAGAGACCTTGGGATGAATGGAGAGAGGGACTACAGGGAGCAGTCGCCGCCTGATGGGACGGAAACCATCGCGGAGTGGATGGAGGGCAGCCATCGAGTTATCGAGAGGAGGGCTGGGCCGGGTAGCGATGTGAGTTTTCTTTCACTTTTTCTTTTCTATCTTTTGTCTTGTTCCTTCTACGACTTCTTCATCATTGCTTTGGTTTCGTATCCTTCTCTGTCATCAGTTGCGACTGCAGCTTCTTGAGCTTCGTGGTCCTCATTGGGCCTGTTTTTCTTATTGGCTCTACTCAACCATGTCGATTTCTTCTCTTCTTGAATTTCCCTGTCATTCGTCGCATTCTTTGGCTAATTGCTTCCCATCTCTCTACAGGTCGAAGTCACTGTCATCAACGAAGACCCACACGCTTCGAATGCTTTCATACCGGCGAAGTGGACGGGCAAGATCCATGAGCTTGAGCATGGTGCGGAGGAGGCTGCTCATTCGCTCCGGCATGAGTTAGGTGTACTTGGTAGGAGGGCACGAGATGCAGTGTCGCCTCATCATGGCTCGTCGTCAGTGGAAGGCTCGAGCACAGCGGTTCCAAGACTGGATCTGAACAGCGCTGTTGTCGAAGATGAGGATGAAAACGAAGAGGGCTGGTCTTCGGAAGGCAGCAACGGCGCTGCACCTGCTACATCCGGCTCTGGTTCTCCGCAACGCAAGACCGCGAAGGCACGGCCACCCAAAGGTGGTTATGTACACCAACTCGTCTCGCACCCCGTTGGCAAGGGCCGCAGGAAGATGAGACGTGGTTCGCAAAGTCACGGAGGTGTCGACATCGTGGAGGAGCCTCGAGGACGGGAAGGACGACCGGGGTCTGGTCCGGCTAGTTCCATAAGCTTCGCGTTGGACGCTGCCCAACGTGCTGGTCCGACACCGCCGTCTCGTCTTCCAGGAGCAGTTGTAAGGCCTGGTACTGCGGATTCTGGCGCTCGCAACAATCGCCTGGAGAGCATTCGAGCTCTGCATAGTCGGCCGCCGACACGCGAGAGCTCGCCGTCTCGGTCTGTAAGGTTTGTTGATGAGGAGGGTCGGGCGGGTAGTGGATCTGCACAGGGATCAGGGGGGATAGTTGGTGCTGCTGCTGGTGCGGGTTCTGCAGCGAATGGGAGGACGTTGGTCGACAGACCGCTCGTTGAGGAGCCGACACAGGTTGGTGGTGGACGGTGACGATGGTGATGGACTTGGATAATGCTGCTGGCGTGTCCAAATCTATAACAGCAGCTCGTTGTGTTACCTCTAGATGGCGTTCCTACTTACCCTTTCCTCTTATGTTTTCCTGGACCTGCTAATTTTTCACTCGATATCACATATATCTTTTATACAAGCTTTCTTGCATATGTTTCGTTTCTTTCCGCTTTCACTCTCGGTTTCGTTCCGGTCTTACAATCTAGTTTTCCATCGTGTATCTGCGTATATACATACTATATCTATAGCTCTGCTAGTCCAATTGAATGATGCTTTCGTAGCTAGTTGCATGCTTTGGGCCTTTCGGGACTGGTTGAGAGGGGTATGCTCCACGGTAAGTATAACACAGGGAAAGAAAACAGGAAAGAAAATAGTTTTTTTTTTAATAATACGAGTGGTATGTACTGAAAATCATTCCTCGACAGCAAACTCCGGAACCTGTTTCCTGAACCAGGCGAGGTCTTCGTCGGAGAGTCGACCTTGGGTGCAATCTTTCATGATGGAAAACAAATTGTAAATCCGGTCTGACTATTCCTGGAGCTGGCGGATCTTCCGCGTCGAGGAAAAAGCGTCGTTTCTCTATCATGCTTTTCAAGCTCTCCACCGAACAGCCTCAGCAGTGATGCAGAATAAGAGTGGGGGCAGGCGAACCTTAACGGTGGAGGCGCCTGATTGTACTGCCACCTCTTCATAGCGGGTAAGGTATTCGAGGAAGGTATCAGAAACCAATTGGCAGTTGGCAAAGAAGAGGACCCTGAACCGAAGGTCCGTGACGAAGCCTTCAAGATTAACGGTCGGCGGCAGGTCGCCGAAAGAGAGGAATTGTAATCGCTGGTCGAGGTCTCCGAGTAACCGGATTGGCAGGTCGGGGCATCGTGCGATGTGCAAGAAGTGTAGGCTGGGGAAGATGCATCGTGCAAATGTCTCCGACAGGGCCTCGGGGTCGATGGTGTCTAGTACCAAGTCCTCGACGAAGTCTATATCGAAAGGAACGAAGGGTGGATCGTCGGGGTACACTGGCCTTGAAGCTTGAAGCTTGAAGGCGCGAAACGGACGTTAACGAACTTCAGAAAGATTCGAAGCATCGTCACGGACAAATCCGTTCCAAGGCTTTCGCCACCGTCACCTTGTCGAGGACGACGCCAGGGGGGTAGTTGATGACCGCCAATTGCTCGATCTTAGTCTAGTCCGACCCAGAACCGCCTCTCCTCGCAGTGGTATGCGAAATTGAGCCCGTCGAGAACGAGGACCGTCAACACAGGGAATGACTCGTCCATCGAGAGCGCGACCCGGTTGAGGTAGCTCTGATACTCGTCGTGCAAGTTGTCCTTTGTGGGGAATCAAGCTCGCTCGCAGTTGAACGATATCAATAGGAGGAGGGGCGCTTTGACAGTGGACTCGGCGGCGATGACGGACAGACTTGAGCTCGAGGCGACGTCGATGTGGAGCCTACGTCAGCGGTGCGCTTCTGGAAGGAGAATATCCATGAACGTCCAGACGCGAGCTCTCTCTTCACTCCAGGCGGTGATCAGATTCTTGCGTCGTGTCATTGTTATGTGTCTATGTGCAGTCCAGGTGTCCGCGCGAGATGTACGTTGGCTTCTTCGACTGAGGTGGCTTTGGAGTCGATGAACCAGACCACTTGCTCCCAGAAGGCCACAGCACAAGACGTTCCTTCATCTGTTGCAAACGGCAGCTGGGGCGAAAGGAAAGCAGCTTGGCGGCGCGAGGTAGCGCTGCGCGTTGCTTCTCGCGACTGTGAGCTCAGACCGTCTGAGGATGTCGGGCTTCTCCGGATTCATCTTGAGACGTTTTTCAGCAGAAATTATCTCATCGATTTCTCTGAAGAGACTCCTGGAATCCTCGCGAACATGAGAAAATATGATGGTGAGGAGTTCCAATGGAAGCCATTCCATGAACGAGCTGGATTCGCTTTTTATGCACATGCTGGATCATTCGCGGAAGGTCGTGAATACGCGCTTTGGACATACACAACAAAGAAAGAGAAGCAAACATACCTTCTGCGAAGTGTAAACGGAGTATTGTGGTTCAGACGCTCAAGAAGAACACGTTCAAGAGATGATCAAAAGCGTGGCAATATTGCCCCTATCTCTTTCCGTCCCGGGCCGTGTGGCGCACATTGCTGCCGCGTGCGATGAGAGCGGTACCTAGCCCGAGTACATTTATCGTAAAAAGACTATGTAACGTCCAGATTCTTCCCAGCTCTCATCACCCAGAAATGACTCCACGACACCCCAACCAATTGTTAATCAAAGCCGTCCATAATGTAAGGTACCAATTTTGGCCCTTCATCTTTTGCTTCTCTTCAGGATAAGGATATTCTCATTGGAAGGAAGGTTATTCGAAGCACAGGTGTGAGTCACAATTGGCTGCCAGAGAGCTGCTCCCAGATTTTTGTTGCTTACCATGATTGTCGGAATAGAGCTGAGTAGTCGGTACTCGGACATTCTGCCCTCGATGAGTCGTCTCCTGACTCCTCGCGTAGAATATTGTGGGTAGGTATATAAGAAGCGCCCATCGAGCACTGATGTCATCAGTTTTTCTCTCACTGAGCCAACAATGATAATCCTCTACGACATTTCCTGCACTCGCCACAATATAGCATGGTCTCCAAGCACTTGGAAGACGAGGTGCGCTTCTCCTCGTTCTATATTTGAGCATGTTGAATTGTTCCTGACGGTAACAGATATGTCCTCAACTATAAGGGCCTTTCCTACCGCACTGAATGGGTCGAATTTGCCGATATTGAAGCACTTTCAATCAAGCACGGGTTCGCCCCTTCGGGCAAGAGGGCGGACGGGAGCCCTCGATACACGCTTCCCGCTATCTATGACGAGTCAACCGGGGCGAAGATTGCGGACTCGTCCCTCATCGCCGACTACCTTGAGACAACCTATCCTGATACGCCATCTCTATACCCTCACAACACTCGTGCGTTGCAAGCCGCATACGAGGCGGCCGTACTCGCACACCTCGATGCCGTGCACCAGTTCACAGCCCCGTACCTCATGACCAAAAGATACTTCACCCCGAAGACCGAAGAGTACTATCGCAAATTCAGAGAACCTGCGTTTGCCGGAAAGCGTCTCGAGGATCTGCTACCTTTCGGAGAAGAGCGCGTCAAGCAGTGGGAGCGCTTGAAGAACGACGTTGGGAAGATCGCCTCTTGGTATGATAAGAACAACAAGAAGGGGCCGTTCTTACTTGGCGAGACGCCGTCGTGGGCAGATTTCGTCACTGCCTCCTTTCTCGTTTGGTTGAGGGTTATTTGGGGGGAGGAAAGCGAGGAGTGGAAAGAGTTGGAGACATGGCACAATGGACGATGGAAGAAACTGTTCGCGGCTGTCAAGAAGTACGAAGCAATGGCATAGTCGGCTTAGTAAATTTGGGAGCATTCGTAGACAGAGCTGAAGTCATCGACACCAGCGCTTTGCGATCAGACTCGGAGTGGAACTTCCCGGATCGTGTGGCGCACGTGTCAAACACTGCTGCTGCACTGGCGCAAGACGTCTCCGAGTCGGACACGCCTGTGGGAGAACGTAATGCGTCCTCGTCAAGAGCGCCGAATCCCGATGTTACAAAGCTGATCGCGGTTACGTTCAGCTTTGTAAGGTATTCCTTCTCCTCGATGGTCGGGACCTGCTTGACACTCGTAATCGATCCTTCAATTCGCCGTTAGTGATGAATGTCTTTACTTTTTGTCTCCCACACGTTCGCTTACCTTTAGCATCAGTGATCTTAAGAATAGGAAGGACAGATATTTAAGAACGGCGCACGAAGTCTGAACTTCAAAGGAATTCCCTACCGTACCGAATGGATCGAATATCCCGACATTGAAGCCCACGCTATCGAACACGAGATACCTCCTTCGTCGAAGAAACCAGACGGCAAACCCCACTACACGCTTCCAGCCATCTACGACGAGTCGACAGGCGCCAAGCTGTCAGACTCGCTCGTCATCGCCGATTATCTGGAGAAGACGTACCCGAACACTCCGTCGCTCTTTCCCAACAATACGCGTGCCTTGCAAGGCGCGTTCGACCCCGCGGTTCTCGCCAATATAGGCGCCGTCGCCCAGTTCTCTCTTCCCTACCTCGTGTCTGGGAAGTTCTTCACCCAACGTGGGGAGAAGCATTATCGCGCCCTCAGGGAGCCGGCCTCTGGAAAGCGCCTCGAAGACATACTGCCCACTGGGGAAGCGCGCATTAGGGAATGGGAGCGCCTCAGGACCGACGTTGGGAATATCGCCGCTTGGTACGACAAGAATGGCGATAAGGGCCCGTTCGTCCTTGGGGAGACACCTTCGTGGGCGGACTTCGTCGTGGGGTCTTATCTTGTTTGGTTGAGGGTCATTTGGGGAGCAGAAAGCGAAGAGTGGAAGGATGTCGAGGTGTGGCATAATGGACGGTGGAAAAATCTGTTTATTGCGATTAAGAAGTATGAAAAGATTGTATGACCAGGATTAAATTTTGAGCTCAAACCTTGATGAAACCTATGACAGAAATTATCGGCAGCTTTGGACTTCATCTCATATGTAGCTGCCGTGAAAAAAAACTGATAAGATTGTACGAACCTAATTATAAACACGAGTAATGCAAGTACAGAATCATCCTTATTTTCCCCACCAACCATGACGCTCTCGATGCGCGATGCCACCGAAGACGACATCCCACAACCGCTATATTCTCAACTCAGTCGCCTCCCTGCGGTACGACCCAATCTCCAAAAAAAATTATCGTGAGACAGTATCCAACATAGTAAAAGCGCAATGCCTCCCCTTCATAGTGACCGCAGACTCTGCAGATGCACGGGTCATTGTGTTCTGCTACGCACCGGCTTCCGGACGCCAGCATACTATGGGTACCTCCACACCGCTGAAATTACCATATACGTCACGCCAGTTGCGCGCACGAAGGGAACGTGCACGAAGCGCGTGGACACTTTGATTGGCGCTTTGAAGAATACAGCTACCGGCACAGAGGGTCCGAAGATCAAGCAGGCGTTGAGCGTCATAACTCTCAACGAGGAGGAACCGGGAGGTGGATATGGATTACGGGATTGGTATGGGAGATGGGGCCCCGTCCAGGTGAGACATGTGAAGAAGGTTGGGTTCAAGTTCGGAAAGTGGGTACATGTGTTGATTTTGCAGGTGTCCATCAACGAGGGAGGATGGGGTGGGAAGCGCAGACAAAAAAAATCTCATCATCCTTGACAGTTCTCTGTCACAATTTAGTTTTGCCTAAGACAAATGAAGCGGGCATACGTAAACTCCAAAACCGGAGAAGTTTCCAATGAATATTTCCACTTGCAGGAATATCAGGATGTGAGCTGCTTTCTCACCGACCAAATTAGTCATCCAATCCAACCGTCGCCCATAACCGTGGAACGCCTACTAGTACGTCTGGCCTCATCCTAGCTCAACAGAAACTCAGTCAAGATTTTGAAGCGTGGTGAATGAAGATAGCAAAAATACTTTGCACGATACCAGGGGTGGCCTGTCAGATGCGGGGACGAGGATCGCTCGGCGCTAGAGGCATCACTGCGCGTCATGATTTTCTCCTCACCTCAGCAGAAGACACACGGATTGTCATATTCTCCGGCGTTCTTATGGATCCGTCCTATTCTAGGCTGTCTTTCCTCCAGCATGATTTCCACTCCACCCGATGGAAGATCTCTTATTGTTCCGTGTCCTGGTCCAACATAGCTCCTGACGCATGTACAGATTCAGATGGCCCCGCGACGTCTCTGAATCCCCTCATCTCGAATGCACCTCGATGCGTTCGTCTTGTCTCGTCTCGGCAGCGACTTGCTATTTGTGCGGCATTCCTCTAGTGGGTCTGCCGCCATGCAGGTCGGATCGGATTGTTGGATTGAAGGGCGTTGGCAGCTGGTGTCAGTGGAAATAAGCGGTGAGAAGCAAGTAACAACGGTCAAAATGTCCGTCGAGTATTTTAATTTCCCCAGATCGCGGCAAGAAGTATTTGACCAGGCCCCAACCCTTTGCTCTCTTTGTCGCTCTGTGCAATATTTTCTCCTGACTTGTCCCTTCGAATGGCGAGCGAACTTTCGATAATCCTGGACGACGACTCAGGGGACTTTATCTATTCCGGCAGTAAATGGTCACTTAATCAATATGCTCAGTGGTACAACCAGACATCTTGGTATCCTACAGATCCAAAGGGGGGCTTGAAGTTCACTGCAACAGACATTCTCGGGACATTTACCATGAGCTTTGAAGGTGGGTGACTTGGGCTTTAGATTTATGTCAAGTGTTGAAAATATTGTTTCATGCTGTTCTAGGCATTTCTATTGCCTTCATAGGAAATACACCCAACCCCGATCTCGCACAAAATGCCGCTGTTTCTATTGACGGAGGCATCCCCATAAGTTTCGACTATGGGGATCATTTGCCTCCATCGTACATGCAATGGTACACCTCTCCAGCACTCTCCGATGGCAAGCATACGATAACTATGGGCCATCTGGCATCGACATCCGTCGATTTTGCAGTAGTCCAAGTCGGTTTGAACACACCGTTATCAGGAAAAAGAATCATTGTAGACAACGAGGATTCTTCCATATCCTTCTCCTCCAACTGGTGGAAAAGTACTGTCCGATTCAACTCAAGCAACGCTCCAGATGGTTATCCTTACGGAGGGAGCACGCACCGCAGTTCGACAGTGGGTGGTAAATTTACCTTCAAGTTTACAGGTTTGTCATCTTGCCTTGGTTCTCCTGTTCTTCCTCGCTCTTATCCTTACTTTAGGAACAACTGTGGCATTGTACAGCATATTCGATTGGACCAGATTTGGAGTGCTTTCAGCAATATATGACATAGATGGAAGCATAGACTCAAGGACCTATTCGGCTTCGGCTGCTTCGCCACAATACCTGAACTCCTCCTTGGAGGCGACAAATTACGTCCTTTTCTCTCGCAATAATCTTTCCAACTCAGAACATACCCTTGTCACCACCATTGTTCACTGTGAAAACCAAGAGTTCAGGCTTGATTACATCACATATACACCATCTTTTTCCACCCTTGCATCCATGCGCAACCTCTCGAATGGACCGCTTACAGACCCCAACACAACCAGCGGCCTTCCAGGCATTACATCACTCACTGCAGGTACGAATATCGAGCTTTACTGTGACTATTCGGTGCTAAATACGCGTCATGATGCAGAAGCGCCAGCCGTGCCGACCATCAGTTCATTTGCCGGTGTCTTGGCCATTCTGGTTCTTGTTTTTATTGCGATGTGGCTACGTGAAAAGAAGAGAAACAAGGCTGGACAAACAGAAACTGTTAGTCCATTCTTGATTAGCTGGGAAGGTCTGTACCCAAAGGCCTCGTATCCTTCAAAAGCAACTGACATTGGTTGTTATTAGGCGCCTCGAGCCTCGCTCGTGAAAGTCTCCCTAGTCGTCGAAGAGAGGCAACAACCTGCAACATAGTCCAGGATCCGATGTCACCTAGTATGTACACCGCTTCTCGGTTGTCGCCTCCTGCATATGCATCCACTTTTTCGCAAGGATGAGCAGTTGTAGAAACCAACACCTTATACTCTCAATTGCCTCTATCCCGTCTGGCGATTGTCTCCATTATACTGTTGAACAAATTGTTTAGGATCAGCTATTAGTTATAAAGGGATATCATATGCATTCTTTACATGACGAGTTGACACATAATGCTCGGCGATCACCGTTGTATGACCAAGGGCATGGGCGCCTATTTGCCGGCGCGATCGGACCGGACTCCCTCCTGGACGTGAGGCACCGAAAGTCAACTAGGCACTGGGCCTGGCCCCTTTGATGATGGGCGAGATGATCAGGGGGATGAAAGACGCGGCTCATTTGAATGAAAATTGTCATATTTAGGCTCGGTTGAGCTTCTGAAAGCGGATAGATGTGTGCATTCTGTAGGTGGCGACGGGCAACAAACAGCGAAGCTAAAACCAATGAGGTTGGGACCGTCAGATTATACTAAGGTTGATGCACGGGCACTGGTAAAACAAGCAAGGTATGCATAAAAAAAGAAGTTTGGGATGTGTTGGGATTTGATCGAAATGTAATCAATTGAAAAGGGTCTTGGCATATTGTTCCCCTACAGGCATCTTCTTTCTCTCGATAGCGAGAAACGAGATCAAAATGCCTTCAAAAAAAATCTGTCCCGCAAGACCTGCAGCACAGGAAGCGGAGTTAAATTATGGTCGTGATCCGTTCGGTCCTTTAATTCGAGGTTCAGGAGATTAAATAGGTTTTGAATGCTAATATATGTGAGTCTGGAGACATTGGGTGTTGTACTATTTAAGGAGGCATTAACTATAGTGACAGTGTTTGAGACGAACGAGCTGTCTGCAAATGAAATTTAGTATTTGATCAATTGAATATGGTCTGTTGATCCGTCGTAGGGATCACCCTCCTCCTCTCGATAGCGAGCAACGAGATTAAAATGTCTTCAAAAAACTTCTGTCCAGCTAGAGTGACCTGCAGCGCGGGAAGTGGAGTTTCTTCCCCACGCTCATTCACTTGGACGACCCGAGCTGGGATGAAGGTGGCGAGGAGGGTTTTATCGGCATTGCTCGATCGACACTGCGGAACAAAGTCAATGGAGAGTTAGTAATTTGCTCAAGCTCGATCCAGGATACTGTGCTCACTACAGCGGATGCATGACGGTAGTCCCATTCCCAGGGGAGGCCATTGTTAATCTCTGACGAGAGGGGCTTCCACGTCCATATTGCGTTCGTGCGCGATCCGCGTTTCGTGAGGACCATCGAAATTCCAGTAAGTTTCTTGTGCATGCGCACGCGGCTCGAAAAATTTGATATTCCCATGCTAATGAAGTTCGAGAATAAACAATTAACGAGACAAATATCTGTCAGATGAAAAATGGAATACGCACTCGAGAGAGCCAACCCACTGGCCAAACTGGGTCTCCCCTCGGTAAACTGTGGTGATTTGCGAGAGCGGGTTGAACACGTTCGGGGTCACGACGATGTGAAATCGGGGAACCGTGTCTGGCATGTCTGCAGGTGGGACGAGGGTGAGTGAGTTGCTCACAGGAGAGGTCGGCGTGAAATGGTATCGGATGACTGAATATTCCCTCGTCACAGATGGCGTGCTGAGGACGGACGGTGGCCGAAGATGAACAAGCGACGAGCTCGAGAGCCCTAGGCGATTAAAGGGCGCAGCGAGAGTCGATGTATTGCTGACGAAGGAAGCAGCATCATTGAAGGACTCTGTGTCAGAGAAGTAACTCGGCGGGGCGGAACTAGTTGGAGTAGCGATCCAGCTCTCGGAATCGTTCTGATTCATGATATCAGGGAGGCTTAGGTACCAGGTGGTTACTTAGGTCTTAAATGCATTCTCTGGCCACCTAATCAGGCTTGCAACAATCTTCTCCTGTCAGTGGCTGTGAAACCTGTGCCGGCGGCAATTTCCTAAAGGTTAATTTATCGCCATATATCGCTATGTATCGCCTCCATCGAGTCACCTTCGGCGGCTGTGCAGTTCCGGCTTGTTCGCAGTGAAGCCAAGCAAGCAATGGTATGCAGGACAGGAAACGTGGCCTCAATCAAGGAAGTATCGGACAAGAATTTATTTCACTGTGATAACAACGAGATCAATTGTCTCTTATTGCCAGGAAAGCCTGGATGTGGATGTGGCGCACCCTATCTAATTACTAATTCTAGCACAGAGTGACTTACAATCTTAAATTAGGGTGGGGTCCCACAGCACTTTCTTGATGTTGAGGCATTAGATTACCGCTTCTCTGGAATATAAACATTCGGAGCTCTACTTACTCGAGAATGGAGGAAAAAGCATTTGTGGCGTCGTAGGCGGAAACGACGGGCCGGGATCTTGATGTACTATTGTTTGGCGACGCCGTCCGTAATCGGATCCTGTGCCGTTGACTCCTGATTTCAACCACCGAGTTCAAAACGCATTTACCACTTGGCGGCAAGGCTCATCCGCTCAATCTCAAGGCCTGAAACTACTCCTAGGAGGTGGATAGTATGTGATACAACGATTTGGAACACACACGCTTACTGGTCATTGGGCTTCGACAGGCGGATAATTGCTGTTTTCCTCGCTAGCCGCAGAGCGATCTAAGCACAACACAGGAAGCAGGATTATCGGTCAGGGATTGTCGGAAATCGAGGTGGGTAAGTGTTTTTATTCTGTCGTTTTCGTAGGTGCTGAGGAACATTCAAACGTATAGCGAATGGTGAACGTTAACCTTGAAACGTTGAAGCCAGCCTGAACTATTGTCGTCTGGCCTCACTGAGCCATGACTTCGCCGTCTCCAGCAAAAAAGGCGTCTTCTACATCCAAAGTGAACATGGCCACATTAGATTACGTCGAAGTTCCAGTCGGCGCGAGGCGTTTACGCTCGTCGTCCGACACTTCCAAACCACACGACATCCGACCAGCACCTAAAATCTTCACCTCTCTACCTCATCCTTCCCCGCCTTCCTCTCCCGGTCTTCCTCCGCCAAGACAATCTATTTTGTCGTCCACCGCCGCATCTTTAGCCTCGCCTACAATGTCTGTCATCCCGCAGATGCTACTTTCAGCGACCCTACCGCCGATGTCCCCAACGGCTGCCCCCGCGCAAACTACTCCCAGTCCGGGAAAGAAAGGAGAAGGAAGCAAGCCCACCCTGATGTCCTCCAAGGACCCTCTCTCGTTGCCTATCATGACTACGAATTTCAAGAGATTTGTCACCGTCATCGGCCCTGTTTTCTGGTTGCAGGATCGGATTGAAGAGATAATTTTGTGGAAAAGAGGGTGGCTCCGGACCGCTGTATGGATGGCAGCCTATGCATTTATCTGTGCGTTCTGCTTTACACGTTCACGTTCCTTCCTGACAATGTTTAGGTTTCTATCCTCGCGTGCTCCTCCTTTTGCCTCACATCATCCTCATAGGCGTCATTCTTGCCACGTACCCGTATCCTGCGAAGCCTTCATCCGACCCTCTCAACCCATCCGAGACGGCAACACCGCAACCACCAGCAGAAGCCTCTGTTCCGTGGCAGGCCAATATTCAAGGGATCCAAAACCTTATGGGTGCAACGTAAGAAATGCATTTTCCTGCTTTGTATTTTCCTCTCACTCTCCCAACAGAGCTGATGCACACGACCTCATTGAGCCTTACCTCTACCACCTATATCTAACGCCTGCGCACTTTTCTCCGCCACGAGAGCGTCAGAAGGCGTCAACCCAACCACGGTCTCCATATACCATGCACATTTTGACTCTTCTGACCCTCTCCTTCTTCCCCCTCCTATTCGTCATCCATCTCCCATGGTTTCCATTGCGTGAAGTTTGTCTTGTCATCGGTCTTACACCATTCATTCTCACCCACCCCTACGTCCAAGCCCTCTTCCCCCTTCTCTCGCCATTCCTCCTTGACCTCTGGCCCGTCATCCTCAAACGTGCCCAAGAAGCAAAAGAAACTGCCCTTTGTGCGCTTGGCCACAAACGCCCTCCAACGCCGCCTGTCGACTACTTGGCCCAAGATGTCTCCTCATCTGATGCCTCCCCGCCTTTGCCCTTCCGGATGGTCCTGCAGCGCCTGATGGACGACGACCGCCTGACTGACGCGTGCTGGACCTCTGAGCTACGAGAGGTCGAGTTGTGGGAGAACGAGCGGTACGGCGGTGGGTTGCCGGGGGTTGTTGATGTGCTGGCGATGGGGACGGTGGGCACCGGTTCGGGACCGCCGGCACTCTCGTTGACGTCGCCGCCACCGGTGCAGAAGGGATGGAGCAAGCAGAATTTGAGGCCGGGCGAGAGGACGGCCTGGACGAGGGGCAGGGATGGCTGGAGTGGGGTTGAGGGTTCCGGAGGAGAGGTTAGGTTCGTGCTATTTTCGTTGACTTCTTGCTCCGTCTTTGAAAGATACCTTGCTGACTGACTTTATGTGTAGCAGCAATCTCACCTTTTCACTCGCGCCTGGTTGGGCATTTGTCGAGACGGAGGACTGGAGAAAGGATACACAGTGTGCTTGGTCGGGCTGTGGAGGCGATCCTGGTACGTCTTAGACTTTCATTTCCAGCTCTCTCCTCGTCTCGTTGGCTAATGTATGCGCTCAGATGGCTGGGTATACACGAATGACGCGTGGGTTGGACCGCGTCCTGCACCATATACGTCCGGTTCTGGAAGTGTCACCCGCAGAAGACGATGGGTGAGGAGGGTGTGGTACGATCCGAAGAGGGCCACGGAAGACAGCTAGTGGCATACCAAGTACTTATTGAGACCTGCACGTCCTAGGTGTTGTACCCAACTCAATCCCGACCCTTTCATTCACTTGTTGTATATCTGACTGAACTGCATCACCTGGGTCTATTCAGCCCAGATGGGAAACTAAGCAATTCACTCTGCGTTTCCTTCAGACTCCGAGATCTTCAAATATCCCCGGTACATCGTTCGGGGCCTCGTCATCTTGTCCTCGTGGCAGTGTCCTTCATGCCCCTCAACCCCGAGTCACAGCCAAGGCTCCAACTTCCCTTCAACCAAGCAAGTGTCGACGCAGGGTTGTTGAAACCATCATACATCACACTTGATAGGTTTGACGACCAGTTTAGAGGCTATACTTGTGATACCTTCAAGACTCTAGGACCTTGGCACCGCGATAAACAAGCATAGTCACCAATTGCAAAGGATTATTCAACGCCGAGCTCGAAAATACAGGCGGGGTATTTAAACTCCATTCTGTCATCGTAGCTGCTAAATTTCACCAGAGCAGAGCCGTGAAGCACTTATACTCCTCTTCCAAGAAATCCAGCCCTCGTAGCACGCCCTGCGTATTGCCGAGCGGAAGCCCAGTCGTGCTCAGTAACAAGGCTAACAAGGACGAAAACGAGATGCCCCATATCGATACCACACAAATCGCTGACGAGTTCGACTCGGAAAGCTGGATCGGAACTCCTACAAGCCTGCGACCCCCAACCTATATTTCAGATACCCAATCTTTCTGACGACGTGTACACGGATGACACGGGCACCATATACGCGGGACCGTCGACGGGCCGCTACAGCGACCCAGACTGGAGGGAGAAGAGGAATTTCGGCCCCGCGCTACATACAGTGATGATCAATGAATGTGGGCTCGGGCCGTTAGAGCCGGAAAACGAGCAATGGCTACGGGACAGGCTGGTCGAGTTAACATGGAGTGAGTAGTCTGTAGCTTTTTTTCTTGAAGCTAAAATATTATGTGAAGATGTAAACATGGATGGGAACTAGACTCTCGTGTACTTCGGCATGTGAGATAAGTATAGCACTTGGGTTCTGATTAAATGCCCTTCATCAACTCTGAAGTGAATCCTCCCCTCAAAACATTCTCGAAACTCGAGCCCTCCTCCCGAGCCGTCAGATTAAATCTGCGCGCTCTCAGCTTCTGGACGACGATCCTCATAAAACTTGCGAAAACTTTCGACGAATTGGCATAGTTGCCACTAGCCAATGATAAGACCAAATCCTCGTTTGGTCTACCCACAGCAAGTGTTGACACAAGGGATACCTATTTGACAGGCTTGGCGTCTGCGCAAGTGCTTAGCATCGCCATCAGCAGCGAGAGAATGTTTGATGCCGCGTTCGAACATAACGACAAGGCATTTAAGCATACTTATGTATGCCGGTCGTTCTCCTGTTAATTTCAAGTTCCCTCTCACCGCAGACGATTCCCAGAGCAAAGCAGAGTCATGAAGCATCTCTTCTCTTCCAAGAGATCTAGCCCGCGTAACACGCCCTCCCCCTCCCCGAGTACGAGCTCGACTACCCTTGACACCGATCCCCGCGTCAAAGGGGATACACCCCATATCGACACCAGGCAGACTGCTGACGAGTTCGACTCGGAAAGCTGGATCGGAACTCCTACAAGTTCGCGACCCCCAACCTACATCTCGGATGCTCAATCCTTCAATGACGCGTACACGGATGACACAGGCACGATATACGCGGGACCGTCGACATCCTCCTTGGTACACCTACGGCCGCCGTCAGAGTTGGGCTTCGACATTTCCCAAGAAGCAATAACGTACACATTCACGCCTACATCGCCAATAGGCAACTCCCTCACCCTGTTGCCACCGGAAGGGGCGAGGGAGGACCTTCCGCGATTTCACATTGTCGTCACTCCGAACGTCTTCAACCCTTTCCAACAAATAACATCTATATATCGTGGAGAGACGCAATTCGGTGAATGGGTTGCTTCTTTTGAGTGAGCCGCTTCCCCCAAACAAAGTTCACTTCTTCGAAGGCTGATATTTTGGTGGTAGGATGGGCATATCGAGCCTTCTTGCCCGTGTCCGTATTCATAGACGCGACAGAGTCCTTGATAATGTGCTAGAAAAGGATGGCGTTCGTCACAAGGCAGTTTGGACTTGGACGTCCCCAAGCAAAAATGTTGACCCTTTTATCTGGGACTGCAGAGACTCCAAATTGACACACGTGGTTGGTATTTCATTTTTCGTCGCACGAAGCAGCTGGTCTTACTATATCCTATCTTTTCCTGATAGTGTAAATCCGCAAGCGATAAAAAGAAAATACTCGCGATATACAGCCCAGCTCGTTCCATGCTTGCCTTCGCAGCAACTGTTACGATTGACAGACGCGGAGAAGAAACCGAATTATCAAAGTTGGAGGTTACGCCTGAGGGACATCGTATGTTTGAAGACATCTTAGTCTCGTTGCTAATTATCCAGAGAAAGAGGATGCTTGCGAGGGAGCATGATCCCAAGCCGTACAACTAAATTTAGGGATTGCTTTGCACTTACATTCTCCGATATTACTCTGTCAGTAACGATTCTCTGGGCAAGTATACCCTCGTTTTGGTTGATCTGCCTGTATACGATTTCAAGATCGGATTTTTACAACCATCAGGACCATTACTCGTAGATAGGGGAGACCACCGTAACGCGCACCGTGCTCAACTTTCCGAGATCAACCTTGTTTCCTTATTTTCTAGCTTGTTCCACAGTTCCACAGTTCCCAAGAAACCAACAAGAAACACCACGAATCGAGTCAGACCACTAGGTCGTTAACGCATACTAAGCCATCCCTCGACGCCAGCACTGCAACCACACCTCGCGCGCTGCCGAAGTCTGTACATCGACGTCGCCTGGGGCTCATATTTGCCATTTCTTGGTACGGATGTCAGGGAACCAGCACGAAAAATGACCTCGCTATCCCTGATGTGCGACGAAGACGACGCCCTGATCAAAGAAGAATGTTGGGTTTGTGCAGGTCAGATCATGGACGAAGACGAATTCAGCACATCAATGCGCTTCCTCACCCTCGACGGCTGCAACTTCCTGTGAGATTGCAGCTGGGGAGTCGAATGGTGTCGCAAGCAAACATGCCTTCACGACGTCACTATTTCGGGCTTCAAAAAGACCAATGTGTTCAAACTCACAGTCGACAACCCCTTCAGCAATCTCGAGTGTCGCCCGAACCTCAAATGTCTCAAGCTTCAATGTCTGGAGCTTACCACGAGTCCCAAGATGGGCAGGCATGCTCTCGAACTGAGGTCACTCGAAGAGCTGATGCTCGCCGTCCTCGAGGCGCACGCGACATCTTCCGCACGACGAACATGCCCGAACTCGAACGCCTCCACGTACAGGCCTGCACATTCCACTGGAAAGATGTCTTCGTCAACATCAACGGCCTCATGGAGATGCTCACGATTACAAGTCCCATTTACGGTCTGGGTTCTGACGTCGTTAGCTTCGTTGACCGGTGGTAAGAGCCAGAGGAAGAACACTGGTTGAGCGAAAGCGTTGTTGAACACGAGTGGACGGCCCAACAGATACTTCGTACTGGATTTTACAACGTATGGATATAGCTTAGGTCTGCAATTGAAATAACCTGCAAATGAAGTCATTGGAGTTCCTCCGTAACTGTGAGTTTAAACGAAATACCGTGGAACACTCTTTGAATTCCGAGCCAATAAATTATCCCTAGGCACCCTCAGCTCCTTGATGACGATTTTCATGGAATTTCCGTGACTCTTCCAGGAGATCTAAATAATCGCTTCCTTGTCTGATGGACAGATGGACTCCCTGTTGGATGGCCTTGAGCAATCGCGAGACGGCGAACTCGTTGATGTACGGCGGACTCTGGCGGATGCGTTCCGAGTAGAAAGATACCTTAGAGAGGGGCCGTCTATGGTTTCCTTCTGGCTCTGGACCAGTTGGCGCCAGCATCGATGCAAATGCATTCCAGGAAAATTCGAGTGACGGACGGTTTATCCTCAGTTGTGTGAGTAACGGAAGGAATCCTCCGCCCAACTCTCCAGGTGGTATGGAAGCAGTCGCCCCAAGCAAGTCGAAAAATTCGTCGGTGAGATGACAGTAGATAAAATCTAAGTCCTTGAGCTGCACAGTGGTGCGTAGAAGGTCGACGATTTCGGACACGTCCTCGAAAAAGGAAAGGGAGAGACTGCCCAAAAGACAGGAGGAACGTATGATCAACGACTTCAAGCCGATGAGATCAGCCCCGCAGTAAATGACGTCCTCGAGGAATGGGGTTTGAATGTGGCTTAGTAGCATAGACGGAGTGACGTCGGAACTGAACGCTATGGAGAGACGCTTGAGGGAGTTAAGGACGACTGGGCGCAAGGGGATGGGGTATGTTATATCACTTCCTGACACAATGGTTCTAATAGTGCAATCCATAAGTTGTGGGGCCACCCGGAAGAGTTGAAGGCACTCGTCGACGAACAACAGGCTAAAGTCGACCTTGGTGGCCTTGGCCCAATTTATTTCGAGCCCTCTGAATGCCAAATAGTTGCAAGTGACATTCCGCGGGGTCGCATTTGGAAGATGCAGTTTGGCAAGGCGTCGGTCGGGTGGCTCCGGAAAAGGGTAGATAGTGAGGTCGGTGAGGCGAGAACCGCTTTCTGCATCCCCACCAAGTCGAGGAAAGCATTGGTCAGGGATGTCCAATATCAAATCCCCCCAACGAGCCGAATACTGGTTGATCATGTTGATAGCCTTGGTGATAGAGTTGACGCAGTCGATCTCGGAGCAACTCTTACTGGAACGGAGGCCGATCGAAAGTGGGAGCTGTCCTGAGCGTTTGAGCCATTCCTCCAGGAGATCCATTTGTGTGGCAATTCTTGTCGGCGAGACGCACATGTCAAGATCTGTCCAGAGGGACGGTGTCGACCATGCGATTTCCCTCCACCTCCTGGACACGGCGCCAAACAGCAGGGGTGCTTGCACCACGCTGACACTTTCGCGTAAGGGTGTAGGGAGTCTACTCCAGTCGTTCATGGCGGCAGAGAAAACACGCGCGGTGACCTCGACGGGGAGTTTGCCCGTGACAGGATCGTGAGCCATGTTGAGTTCGGATTTGATCGCGACTTGTTTAGCCTCAAGTTGAGCAACGAGTTCCTTCGCCTCCTTGAGCTTGCTATTGATGTTTTTCAGCTTTTTGCACGGGGGACACTGGCATTCAGGAATCCTGTCGGTTCGATCTTCAAGTGAGTGAACCTCCATCGTCTGCGAAACTCGGACGCTAGCTGCTTGTAGACTTCAGCAAGTATGATTAGACTGAGAACGAAGATTATAAGGCCTTATGGATGTCAACAACCAACGAGGCCTGACAGGGTTATCGCGAGGCCGAACTCTGGCGAAGCGAAGACATCAGCAAGCACGATTAGGACGAGAATGTTGTCCATACTTACATTTGGCGCCACAAGCTAGTTCAGGGTAGCTGAATCGATGTGTTGGAGGTGAAAGGGAGTGAACAGACAGCCTTCAATTGATCGCTAAAGCGGTCAATTGCCATGTGTTTGCTTTTATCAAAAGGAGTAAAGGTCACAAGATCACAACCCAATCAACGGCCGCGGTGAACTCTGCTGAACTCTTAGAACTGGCCCCTGGAGCGTCCAGCAAAGACGAACGAGAGCATGCACCCTGCAGGAGGCGGAGGAGAGTAGCAGGAGAACCATGAGAACTCGAAGCTGTTTATTGCCATGAATGCGTAACCAGTCCACGAAACCTGCAGGCAAAGACAGGGAAAGTGAGCAAAAGAATATCAATCACAACGTTAAAAGAAAGAGGATGGAATAATGATACAATGCGATTTGAAAATATATGTACAACGGGATCAAGGAGATAGGATGCGGCGTACGAAATCAATCACAAAAACAATCGACGAATGGATCATGGAAGGTCGTGATGTGCGATTAGCTGGGAATGTGAATAAGCAGTGTGGGGGTTGGATAAATGAACACGATGCGAGAAAAAACATAAAGCGATGAGCGGATAAAGCTTGTTGAAAACATTGAGTCCAAGCGGGGATGGGATGCTGTAAGTGGCCAACCGTTGTGGTTATCGTCTCCAATCAGCGTGCGATCGAGGGAGACTGTTGAACATCCGGCCAATCAGGGCGTGAAGCACGTCCGTCTGAGCGCTGGTCAGAAGAGCAGTACAACGTCTCCACTCGCCCGACTTGGTCAGGATAGAAGCTTGTAGAGGAACATCAGGAAGGTGATGATGCTCATGAGCCGGCTGACAGCACCCCACGACGCGGAGAACGGAGTCGTGCTAAGGTTTATGGTGCTGGCGTTGGCACCAATGAACGGCCTGATGCCTTTGTGGTGTTCTGCCGTCAAGTCGCCATCTTCTGACTCCTCGCTCGCGGTGATGACCGTGGAGGATGACGATGTAGAAGTGGAATCTGCTGACAAAGCGGCCAGCGAAGGTGACGAGAAGCCTTGCGCGTGCGCCCTCTTCGGGGATTCAGAAGCGGCGTCATTCAAACGCGGCTGCGCGGCAGGCGTTAACGGGGATGAAAGGGATGTTCCGGACAGTTTGGTCGTCGGAGACAGCGAATTGCGCCTGTTGTGCGACGGAACTTGCGACGCAGGGAGGAGCGCTGGTGGGATGAGCGAGAGCGTGCTGCCCTCCAGCGAACAAGCGTTTTCGCAGTTCGGACACCGCCCTTCCGCGTTCTGGCCGTGTAGCCACTAAAAATGACAAGATGAGTATTTGAAAAGTAGAAGACGGGCGCACGACGTACATCTGCCAGATGCTCTGTGCAAAATATCTTCCCACAACATAACGTTCTGCATGGATTCACTGCATACTCAAAGCTACATTCGACAAAATTAGCTGGAATCTAAGTGGACATATCCAAGAACGAGCTTACCAGATCCCACAGTCCCTGTCGACAGACTCCTTCTTGAGACCCGTAGAGCGCTTTCCCGGCTGCGACTGCCACGATCGCCGGCGTGTTGGCACTTTGGGCACGGCGACACCAGCTGCAGCCCACTGCTCGACAAAAGCGGCATTGTCGAGGAGGTTCGTCGTGCTCTCCGAGGCGGGCGTTTCCGCCCCCAAGTCTAGGTATCCACAGTCATACTCCGATTCCGCACTCTCTTCGTCTATACGACCCAGAACGAGAGGTGGCGGTAATGGACGGTTTCGTTGGACGCGTGGCGGTGATGACGAGGCGTTTAAGGGGTGTGAGGGCAAGTTCCGGTTCGTTGAACATGAAACCAGTCGAAGCGGCGTTTTCATGTGGTATACACGATGTGCAAGGTCGATGTTTTGGATAGGCGATTGCGAGGAATGAGACGACACTCGATGAGCTCCTGTCGACGTATTGGATAGCATACATACCAGAACATGAGCTTCCCTCATACCAATGCTCTTCAGGACGTTGCTCGGGCAATTTGAGATGGAGGTTGGACCGTTTTCTCCGCGTTAAGGACATGTTGGATCGGTCGTAGACAATAGGGAGGGTTTGTACTATTGTGCAGTCAACAATGGGGGGGTGAATGAAGAAGAAACTTAAGGGCCCGAAGTGGAAGTAGAAGACAAAAACCGGACGAATGCAGAGTTTATGTCGAAAGCGGGGTAATCACGTGTGACATATTTTCTTGGCATTGCCCCTGTCCCACCCCGAACGTAACTATATACTTGATAGAGCACTTTGAATGCTCGGAAGCTGACTAGGGAAGAAAGGAGGTCGCTTTCTGACCTTTCCAACCCTTTCAATTTTTTTTCCTCTTTTTATTCCAGTAGCCGCCTACAGACAACTTGCCCTACGTGCTCGGCCCCTCAATTAGCGCGCAGATATTGGATCCGTCTAGAACAAATTCGGAACACGTCGAGACGCGTCGGGTCAATTGCAGAGACCGAGTTTTTACTCTGTGCCCCATGGAACAACGAGAAAGTATTTCTAATGACTCCACTTTTGCTGTCGCCACCAGTAGCTTATCGGAGAGACGTATGCAGCACCAACCATGCTGGCGGGGCGAGTACCAGACGTCGCAGCGGCCAGCCTAGAGTACGGTGGATTCGGGTGGCGAGATGCGTCCATGTCGTCGGGATTTTTATGGCATCCGATATGAACCTGAGGTCGGTCTATGGGGCAGGGCGAACGGATGATCGCATTGTCTATGTCATACATACTATGACAGCGGATGACAAGAAACTGAATGTGTATTGGATGGCTTGGGACCGGAGTTGTGTGTTGGCCGGGAATGGCAATCCTCGATTTGATCCTATATGTTACGCCACACAAATTCCAAATGTCGCGTATCCCAGGAAAAATGACCATCATGCATTGTGCTCCCGCGACAAAACAACATAAACCCGTGCGTGAAAGTTCCGGACTCTCAGACTACGTACCCCTGCAACCGACCCTTGTGCATCAGCGACGGTTGAGGTCCAACGGGAGCTGCGCACTCACCCCATTCACACGAATATTCTGGCCGTTCACCCACTGCGCAGCCTGGCTCGCAAGGAAGCCGACGATGGGGGCTATATCTTCGGGCTCACCGATCCTTTGCGCAGGGATCTGCCTTGCAATTGAATCGAGGAGGCCTTGCGGTTTACCCTCGCGGAAGTGGGGAGTGTCGATGGGACCAGGTGAGATTGTGTTGACAGTGATGCCACGACTTCCGAGATCCTTTGCGAGGACTCTGGAAATTTGTTCGATGGCTCCCTTGGTGGCGAGATAGCAGAGAGCATTGGGTGTGACGTCTGTCAGGGAATTTAGTGCGTCTAAAAGAAATAATTAGAGACACTGACTAGACGACGCAGTCAGACTAGATGAAAAGAAAATGATCCTTCCCCCCGCTAGAAGCAAGACCACTAAGCAGGCAGATCAGGCATAATGAAGATACCGCCTACGAGACTGAAGAAGCGGCGCAGCAACCTTGGCCAAAAACAACGGCGCCTTCACGTTCGTATTAAACTGAGCATCAAAGAACGCCTCGTCCGTCTCAGCGAGTGTCTTTGCTCCCCAAGTCCCAGCATTCAATACGAGGATATCAAGCTTGCCGAACGTCTTCATCGTCTCATCCAAGAGATGTTGTCCACCTTCGAGCGTCGCTGTGTCGGCCTTCACGGCGATGGCGCCGCCTTTGCCTTGGGAGCGGATGGTTTGGACTACGCCATCTGCCAAGGCGGCATCGTTCACGTAGTTGACGACTACATTGGCACCTTGTTCGCCGAGGTATTTTGCGACGGCTGCACCGGTGGAGCGAGCAGAGCCTGTGACGACCGCGACTTTGCCTGTAGGGCAGCAACAAAATAGTTCGGCGGGTGTTAGGAAAAGAGGATGGAATGTTCTGCTTACCGTGTAGTGAAGTAGGCGGCAATGAAGTCGAGGAATTAGAGAACTGTTTCGCCATCCTGGGCGACGAAGGTACTGTCAAATGATTGCCGTTCGGGCGAATGGCGTTGAAAATGTTGGCCATTGTGCTTGGAAGGGTGGTCTTTCTGGAAGGAGGCATGCTACAGAGACGATGTTCAGGTGGTGGGCACTGCCAATAAACGGGTGTGTTCTTACCCCCGCAGTCCCCATGTTCACGGTGATGCTGGAAACGTGGAGTTGAGCCACACTCCTCGCCTTAGCGGCATGGTGTAGCAAATTGTCGACATGGATCGACGTATCTTGAGCTCTAGACCAGGCCCCGGGAAGCTCTTGGCGTTTGGTGTCCGCAAGTTTGCGGATTTGCGACCAAAATTTTGGCAAATCTCTGTCCCCAAACTTGCGGATTTGAGACCAATTTTGGCCAACCTCTGTCCCAAGTTTGCGGATTTGAGACCCGTTTGGGAGAAATTTCGGCCATCAAACACCAAAGCTTGAGTTTTGGTGTCCATCAGCACCCCGACACGGAGTTTTGCACCCGAAGATTCCCAGAATAACCAGAACGAGGCAAAATGGGCGAAAACTAGGCGAAACGTGGCGCCGCAGGCCGAGAAAATATTTCTATTTTAGGAGGAGCTCTGTCCGAGTTTGCGGATTTGAGAGCCAAAAGTTTGCGGATTTGAGACCGAAATTTGGCATTTTTGCGGACACCAAATACCAAGAGCTTCCCGGGGCCTTCTAGACCGCCGAAGGCTGGTCCTAATGACGAGATCTTGAATCGAAGGACTAAGTGGGAGTGAGTGGCGCGACGGAGTAGTTAGGCGCTTTTTTGCACTTCAGCATCTTATCTCATCTTTGATAATTTAGGCGACCCTATTCATCGGAATCGTGGTGTCAAACGCCGTCCAGACGTCATCAACCGTGACATTCAGCTCCGTTGTATGCCTACGGAATCGGCAAGTATTGAAGACGAACAAAGCCAGCCTAGCACCCTGCTCCTACCTGGGGCTGTCCAAAGATATTAACAAAACAGCGAATACTTTCAGAGCAATCACCACTCATCCGCAAAGCGTCAAAATTGGTAAACCTTATTCTCGTCTAGGCCTATCAAGGTGCCTTCTTCCTGAACAGCCGTTCCCCTTTTCCGTTCTCGGTGGCATTCGAGGGATGCCTCAATGAAATCCATCTCGTCCATGTTAGCCATGATGAGGAGTTCTATTCCGTGCTCTCTGAGGTGCAGGATCTCGATGAAGGTCGGGCACGTGTCGAATTCCAGAAACCTATTAATTCGTAAGGACTTGAGCGGTCTGCGAATTGAGTCAGGGAAAGGGGCCCCAAGCGGATTGCCGGAGGTACAGCACTCCAAGAAAACTGTCCATCGCTTCGAAATTCTAGTCTTCGGAAGTTGGGTAGGAATCTTGACTCGTCTTCGTTGTGGATTAAAGCGAACACAGTCGAGGTGAGGAGGTTGAGAAATGCATCCCCTACAGGCGCGCAATAGAGTTTCGGAGTCGTGACGAATGGCGTTGCGTAGAATAGGTTGATGAGCTCTTCCTCGGTGCCTTCGACTGCGGACAGGTCGACGAATGTCAAGGGGCAAGAAGACCTAGTCAAAAATGAATGCAGCGAGCTGACGTCGTATACTTCTGACCATTCCAAACTTGTCAGCGACAGGCAACCTAACTTGGCAAAGAAAGGTTCCACCAAGGGCTTGGAGTAGAACGATAATTTCAGTCCTTGGAGGTGCTGAAGGGCCACAATGTCGTCAGGCATCCCAAAACCGTCGGCACCTTCATCGATCGGATCGAGACAACAATTCATGAGTGGAGGCGCCAGCAGGAATAGCTGATAGCTTCCGTCGATGAAAATCATACCCAGTTCGACATGAGTGACATTGGCCCAACTAATTCCTACCAACCGGAAAAAAATGCCATAGACTTTAACGGCGTGAGGGGATGGAGTGAAGTTTCGACTATTGAAGGCTGGGGTTGGCCATGATAACGTTGCGTGCCGGCCAATGCGAAGGGTTTTCAAAATGGGGGCTCCTTCGATCAAATCGCCGAAGAGGTATCTTAGCTAGGAGTCCAGAGGGAACGGCAATGACGTCTAGTATCGGTTGAGAAGAGGAATGATGAGGTGGGGACGAGGGGACCGGGGACCCAAGATATCTCCAGCTGGAAGGCTGATATGAATTGAAAGAAGGAGTTGACCCGAGCGCGACAACCATCGTTCTGCGGTCTCTACTTCACAATGAGGATTAATTGATCTGATTAGAACGCAGATTCTGGTCCAGAGGGCAGGCGTTGACCACGCCTTCGACAGACAGCGCCTAACAAGAGAGGTATTTGGACTCCATGTCGGGTATTCTCATCGCGTTCTCGATTTGCTGGATGTTCCACCGGAATGCAGAAGACGAACACACGGGAAATAACTTCAGGTGGAAGGTTTCTCACGGGAGCGTCGACCTCGTTGTTAAGGCTCATGAGGTCTCCGTGGGCTTCAAGGAGACTTCAAAGCAAGAGTTGGGCTCGATGTATCCGGCCTGCAAGGGCATCGACTTCCGAGCAGAGTTTGCAGGCACCACTGTTATGACGGGAACATCTGGTCAGGCCACCTTTTCCGACTAGCGCCCCAAGAGATGGAGATCCGTACTCATCTTCAAGGTAAATTTTAGACATACCGAATGGATTTGTACGAGACAGTAATTACCTCTGCTAAGATCGGTCTCGACGATACTTTGTAGTGCCTGTTGAGTGCCTGGTCGAAGATTGAGAAGGGAAAGAGCTTCGGGTATTCCCGGCGGAGTAGAAAACCTGGGCCGACGTGCGCCGACCAGCCTTGTTGACTTAAATTCCGCTGGAAGAGCAGAAATTCTTGTAAAATCAGGGACCATCTCTTGATCTCTTATTTGACGTGTGTATGGGGACTTTTGGAATTGGTTTACTACAATTAATGATACTACACTAGAGTTCAATCGAGGTGCAATCCGACAAAGTCCTTAGCGCTGGCCATATGCCCTGCTCTCGTACTTTCCAAGACCAACAGTAATATTCTGTAGCTCCTGAGGCTTTCCCTCCAGATGATTCTGGAGGTTGTCTTCGTTCCATTATCGTAGCGGGCTTGAGAGTCAAGGGTGGTTCCGGAGCAGTGAGGTACGATGCCATTTCCGCCACCGAGGGGATTTTTCATCGTGCGCCAGATGTGGTCTTTAGGCGCTGGTTGCACGTTCCAGACATCGCCGGCTCAGCCGTTAATTTGTCCGCTTACAAGGGCGGCAGCGATTGCGTCCTTGTTGCAGATGGCACCACGAGCGGTGTTGACAATCCAAGTACCCTTTTTGAAGTACTTCGGTAGCTCGACGTTGAGGAGCCCACGAGTACCGTCTTGGAGAGGGCTGCGTTGGGGGTCTCGCGAGATGGTGGAATATCTATTAGCGTTGCGGCGTCAGTCTTTTTGCGACGGACAGGCGCGGAGTTCTGCTCCCCGTCGTCCAATATCTGTCTTCGGAGACCGTTAATGAGCATAGCTACCCATAGGACGAACAAATTTTTAGAATACACATTGTGGGCTTAATTTGAGGCGACGTAGGTCTGAAAATTAAAGCTCGACAGTGCAATCATTTGGAGGAGAATTTGTTGGACCCATCGTCATGAGAATGTGCGGCTTAATATTAATGCTATACACAATGTCCTCTGAGTGTGGAATCAAAGATGGGATGCCCTTTGGCAGGGACACCTCTGAAGTCAGCCATTGTGTGAGGACAATGTCAGAAATGACTTTAACAAATTTGCCAACGTTGCTTGCATAGCAACAGAGAACCATGGTTTCTGAGCACGAAGAAAAACAAGTAGGGGGAAATCATATAGCTGGACTTGCCTATTCAGCCTCCTGACTCCTGAGCTACTCGGGGCCAATGGAAGTCATCCGGACCCCATTCTCACACAAAGATCACAAGAGAACCGAACACTTTCTTTGATGCGTTCAATCGATATAAAAATACAGATTCGTAGACCTACTAGCGGCGAGCCTGAACCGCTCGGCAACAGGGATTCCTGGAGTGACTTTAAATGTAGACGCCGATTATAGCATCGCAAGTGTTGGAATGGGCTGCAGGGTTGGTCTTTCAATGTCTGTTATCGAGTGCTGACTGACAACTGCTGAATGCCAGGGAGTTTGTACCTCCATAGAACCAACCTGCTCATTAATTAGTAGTTTTATTTAGGTACTGATTGATATCTGAGTTGAGGAGCTTACATCTGCAACAGGCTCGGAGATGAGTGAAAGGATAGGAAAGGATTGGGAAAAGATCGAAACTATGCGCCGAAATCAGCCGAAAACTTAGTTACGCGTCGCTGACAAATCAAGTCACATGCCCCAGCTTTGACATCACTTCCCTCTCGTTGATTGGCTGAAGCAGAACTTGAACTCAACCGTCATCACTCCTAACTACTACTTAGTACGCACTGGATGCAAAAGTGCTTCATTTTAATGGCACGAAAGCGTTGTTTTCTGTAATATGAAGCTTCGTTGCGATATTGCTTCTTGTCTGGCCCTGCTATGAAGTCCATATTTCTCCAACCTTCAACAAGGCAGCTCTCGACGCTTCGAGGCGTTCGTTGCGATGAAGGTAAGTCATTCCACCTCACTTCGCTTTGTCCATGTATATACTAATGTCTCTCTAAGTTCATATAAATGCGCACCCGAATTTCTGCATCGCACCTATTGCGGTTGACAGAATCTGGGCCCATTCGACAGACAGCACGATGGGAGAATTTGCCAGAAATGCGACAGGCAAGGCAGTCCGTATCTGCGAATTCCCCGCGAGTTCTTCGGAGCGCTCGGCACAGCTACTTCATTTATTGTAATGCTCCTTATTCTCGCCCTGCTCGATTGGTGAGGACAGTCGGAACATACGACAGGAGGCGCCCGTCTATACGCGTCGGGACCCGATCCTGTGGTCTCTCGAACAAGCTAGACAAAAGCCATATAGTTGAAGCGTCTATCGATTTGCGCCCCCGCCTTCCACCTGATTGACAGGTCCCACGGGCTCCTAGGAAGAACTCATGTCAAGCCGCCCTATAAAATGGCATAGGTATGCTCATTCGCTGCTGCCGAAACCATCCTAAACCCTCTACACTATCTCTCTCAGACCAATCACTCTGCGATGGATATCGCAACTGGAGTCTATACCCTCATCCTCGGTATCATGGACTATGTCTCGGAGCAAGAAGATNATGGCGGGCTCACTAGGGGGGAATACTCTAATTTTTCATGCTTTCGTCGCAGCGCTTGCTGGTGGTAGAAAGGACGACTCACGGTGGATAAGATATAACGCCTGACTTCTGTTAGTATGTATGCATATTTCCTCCTTTCCCCATGCGTCTACGCTATCAATTCAGAGATGCCAACTACCCCACCTGTTATTCTAGACTTGACGCATGTGATGATCTGACAAATCGGTCGTTTGCAACAATCCATCAGCAGTCGGAAGCTGCAGGCTCCCCACATACGCCACTACACCAACTCGACTCTCCACTCCCCAATGCAAATCGAAGAGCGTAAAGGACCCACATCGCTCCCAATCGAGCTCCTTGAACAAGTTATCGGCATTATTCAAGATCCTGTTTGTCTCAAGGCTTGCTCTCGCGTGAGCCAAACCTTCGCCGCCCTTGCTCAAAAGCATATCTTTCACGAGATCTTGTTCACTCCGCAGTCCTCTCTGAACGTAACGGGGGAGACGTTCCGGAGATTCTTCGATCTGCTGCAGGAGTCGCCCCATATCGCCCACTACGTCCAGGAGATTGTGATCGACGCCACATTCTTGGCGGCGTCCACCCGCAATCAGTGTCTACAACGTACCCTACCCCTCCTCAAAGGGCTCCGGAAAATTGGGCTGTCGAAGAAGCATGTCAGCGTCGACTCCTTCTGGTGGTATTTTATGGATGTCGAGACGCGCGACGCGTTGCTCGACGTCTTTCGATCTCCACTCATTACCGATATCGACCTCACCGGAATCCGAGATTTCCCCCCAGAAGAATGTTTCATCTTCACGCCATCCCTGAAGAACCTATCCCTCCCCACATTGGTATTTGACCGCAGTTCCATTGACCCTCTTGCTTATCTCCTGAGCTCCCAATCCTCGTCCTCTTCCTTCGCCACTTCAACACCCCCAACATGCAGCACACTCGTGGCATCAAGGCCAAAATTAGAATCACTGACTATCATCGATGTTCTAGACAATGGATTAACATTACCATGGCTCGCCTCACCGGCGTCCATTTCTCCGGTCGATCTCGCCGAACTCCAAACCCTCCAGCTCGACTTCGAAGAAGTGACGTCTACGAACAATCAAGACTCTTCCAAACTCGACATGGCCATGAGTCTCTTCTCCCGAACCCTGACCCGCTTTCGCCTCAACGTGCTTCAAAGAAGTAAGTATAGTCTGCGTCGAGGTGTCTTTTATCCAGTACTGATTCCAACCACAGATATGGCATACTTCCTCTGGTCCGAGACGCAAGGCTGGAGCAGCCTTCCGCGATCCAGCATCCATCCGCCAAATCTCAGCATCCTCTCTATGCTAGATTGCATGATTATCGACTCGAAAATATTCCAACACCCGATCGGCTCCGACCGCCCTCTATCATACCGCAGCCCACTACCCTGGATTGCGTGGCTCCTTGACGGTTCAGCCGACCTGGAGCTCAAGAAACTCATCTTGAATGTCTCATTTAGAGGTATAGCGAGGACGATCCTTCTTAATTTGGATTGGCGTAGACTGACCGAAGCATTGTCGGCGAGGATGAAGTGGAAGGGGACGACGGTGGAGCTCCATTTTCGTAATATCGAATCCACTGGTGTTGAGGCATTGGACAGTAATGAGAGTTTTGCAGAGCTAGCTTCTAGGGGTGTAACTATTTTGTACCGATCCTAGCTATCGCAACAGGAGGTTACTGCCCCTGCGTTGTGCACGGTTCGTTGTGATGTGTTGCATCCAGATATAAAAAGTAAGAGCAGTAAGCGATGTCGGAACAAGCTTGATTTTACAGCGAAGTATATCAAGGATCGACAGCCTGAAAGCGAATTACATTATTTACATGTAGGAAGTAATGTACAGTTGAAGAGCGTATGTACTCTACGCATGAACGTGTAAAGCAAAAGTGATCAGTCGTGCAAGGTCATGAGAAAATTTCATCACTTGTTCGTGAAATCCTTAGGGGTATTGCAGTGTTGTCCATAAACCATCGTCCTCTCAATCAAGAGTCCCAGAACCCGCGGCCTGGAGGACCACGACGCCAGAACCAACGCCCGCGACCACAAAGGCGGTTGCAACGTCCCCAATTGTCTTCCTCACTTCCGCTCCGACGTGCTCGTGTTCATCCATGAGCTCCTTAAGCTCTTTTCTATGGTTTTCAACCGCCAGCCTTCGCGACCGACCTGTTACGATGACAAGTTTGGTTGTAGCAGCCGAAACTAGGCTGGCACTGGCGTGCTGAATGGCAGCATGCAAGGGTATAGGGGTAGCAAGGGTGCTGAACTCGACGTGTGGCCCCGCAGAAGACGATGCAGAAGAATGAACTGATCTGCTGTCCGGACCAGCCTGCGGCGGGGTGGCATATCGAGCCCAGATAATATTGTCTGCAGTCTCCGACTGCAAGCGTGTTTCAGTGCTGTGTTGCCCGTAGACAGTGTCAGGGATTCCGGCGATCCTCTGCGAGCAACGCAAATGTCATGAGACAGCATACAGGTAAAACGCCGAAGACACGTACCGAGCCAACGGTTAGAGTATTCAGTTCTTCGTTCCTCTTGGGGTCCAATAGCCCATCTCCAAGATAAGCAGCGGCAGGTTTCGTAGGAGCAGGATCGGCGCCATCGGTGACGACATCGGTGGGAGCATCGGTCTTTGTGATCCTAACCACGGTACCTCGAATCCTGGCGTTGGCGCAAATCTGCACGACGAATTCCAAAGCGAGACGATCATCTGGACCACCAAAGAACGGCAAGAAAATGTGTTGCTGATATGCTCCGACATATGCAGCTCCAACGATGGAGGATGAATCCAGTGTACTTTGATCAACGAACAACGCTACGTCGGTCGTGGCCTGCGAAAAGACGCCGCGTACGAATTGAGAGTGGGTGATAGCGACTGCCTTGCTGACGTCTGCGCCCCCTGGCGTACTGTGCCCAGGAGACTTCAAATTCGAGGACTTGAATAACAAATCGAAGGGGTTGTTTGAAGCCGCACTTCTAACCGCCGACATCGGTGCGGTGGCTGGAAGGGCGACAGGCTGCTGCTGGGGTGTAGGGGATAGAGGATGATGGTCGATTATTGAATCGTTGAAGGCATCGGGAACGGGAGGAAGCCATGGGATCATGATCATATCCGATTCGTGGTTTCTCGCATGTTCAGCCACACTGTACGCCATGTCGTTGAAGTTTACGACGGATAGGGAGGGAGAAACGCGGATGCCGTTGAGCTGCCCAAACATGCGAAAAATGGAAAGGAGGGGGTCGGTAAGAAGAAGAGAGTCCGAGAATGAAGACTTCATGACAGCCGATACCCGATCGGACAGTTCGATGATTCTTAAAGCTTCGGCGGTAATGCTGCGAGGGGCACCAGCGTCGCTTTGAGAAGAGGAGGGCTCTCGAGCGGTAGATATCTTCCGTTCGCGAGTCGTTGGCTGGGGCTGAATGAGTTGTGTGATGGCCATCATAGCGGGTACGTGCTCCAGTTTGTCAAGAACGACAGTAAAACGAGTCTTAAACTCTCCGTCTTGTGCAGCAGGACGTTTGTGCTGAGCGGCTTCATCGTCAGGGACGTGATCGAAGTTTGCCCCCGAAGCCGCAATCCGACGCCTCAGATGCGGAGGATAGAGCCAAGTGACGAGAGGTGTTGTCATGAAAGTCAGAACGAGGGCCTCCAGGACGAACATAGAGAAAACACGCTGTAAGGAAGGCGATGGTCAATGTAGGGTCTTGCATTCGATAAATCCGCGTACCCGCGATAAGATTCCCGCCGACAATCCAACATTGAGAACAATGAGTTCGACCAATCTATGTCACGATAAGCCGACCCTCTGAGCGAGAAGGGACTGAACGCACCCTTTGCAACTCATTAACGAGCCAATTGTACTGGATTCACGCCAGTTGAAACCGGCGATGTAGCGCCCAGCAAGCGTACATCCTCCAAATTTTCCGATAAACGCTGTCACAATAATTGCGATCGTGTACCCCCAGGTCATTCCTGTCGGAGAACTTAGATGAGTTTTCATCAATGTAACCGGGCATGGACATACCATCGTCGAGCAGAGTTAAGTCGGTAGAAAGCCCGGAAAGCGTGAAATACTGGTTATATGCGCCGTCAGAGTCAAATTTCTCCTCGAAGAAAGGGTGCAAAACTAATTACCAGCGGAAGAAATATAATTGAGACCATATCCTCGAGTTTTTCCGTGATACTGATCGCCAAACCACCTTCGCGAGGTACGATGAGGCCAGCCACAAAGGCACCTTTTTGTTAGAAGTCAGAATCAATCAAGGCCACGCATATATGCACTGTATGCAGAGAGACTGACCGAAGATAGCATGAACACCAATGACATCAGTGAAAAATGCCGACCCAAACGTGATTAGCATCGTGATGGTCATGAAGAACACCGATGGTCCACTTTCAACTGCAAAACGATGGTGTCAAAACCGTCATTGTCGAACAAGGTTAGCTGTACGTACTGGACCCCGTCTTTCGAGCCAGCCAAAAGAGCGCCATCTTCACGGGAACGAGGAGGAAGATAGTCCATCCGACGCAAGCAAGCAAGATGTACAATGCAGTAAGGCCCGAGCTTGCGTTAACCAGTGCGACACTCAGAGCCAACAATATCCAGCCAACTATTGGTCCGATCAGGAAGAATCTTACAGACATGAAATAAAGGTGGAACCCACCAATATCGTTTCCAACACCAGCAGACAAAACCACGATCCCCACCGTTGTGTCGAGCAGCTTTAGCTCCGTCAAAATGCGACATAGGACAGGGAATGCTGTGATCGAGTATGCCACGCCAGTGAAGAGCATAAAGTGCGTAAATTGGATGCTTGGGTCAATAAACTCCTTGTATACCGCATGGGCTACGCCAGCGCCAATCCCGAACGGTAATACCATCCCGGCAAGGGCAACAGAGATGGAGAGCCGCGCATTTCGTTTGATCACGCCTGAGTCGATTTCGAGGCCGACGAGGAACAGGAAGAGACATAGGCCAATGTTGGCAACCAGACTGAGATAGGAACGAGATGGCTCGGGGAATATGTGGTCCGTGAAGCCAGGGATTTTTCCAAAGGCAGTTGGACCTGCCCTTTGTGGTCAGACGCCCTCGTAAGGTGGCATATATGCGGTTTGGAGACGCACCCAGAATGATCCCTCCCAACACCTCCGCGATGACCTTCGGTTGACGCATCTTGCTCAACCCCAAAGAGAGTACGCTCGCCGTACAGACGATGATACCTGGAAAGGGTGCATGCATCAGCACCCATAACCGCCAGCGGCCCCTATCGGACGCCGAGTGCCCAGCACATACCAACTTGGATAATCCATAGCCGTATCGGGTCTGTCGGATTGAACTCTGTGGGGTCTTTGCCGCTCAAAAGACCTCCCTAATAATCAAACGAGATCGTCAAGCCCAATCCGAGCACTCCGACGCCCAAAATCTGGCACGCACCTGCTCCGTCGCCGCTCTCCTGTGGAACAGGCTGATGACATGGCTGGAGAACTCGGGCATCTCTGATACCTGGGTGTACGACGGGCAAGTCGATAATATTGAAGTAGACTTGTGAGTCGTCTCCAACGTTGCGGCCGTCGAGCGGGGATGACGGTACACGACAAAGAGAGGTGGAAGGAAAGCGAATCACTCCTCTTTTTCGTTCCACACACCCGAGATGCAGCCGCTTTTAGCAACCTCCGTGACAGATTGATCGTTTAGAGCGGCGGCACATTTGCAACTGTCCGTCCAGGTCTTCTGAAGAATCACGGGAACCCGGCAGATGCATTTGGGATATCGAAAAATCCGCGGTGAGCGCATAGAATGATAGGTTGGAGCTTCTTATCCCGGCTTCCTCATCGTCTGAAATAGCCCTGGTCCGCAGAAACTAACACAAATGTACGAGGATACAGCTTTTGTGGAAAAGGGATACAAACTTGGGAGACATGGTGGGGAAAAGGGAAGTTTGGTAGACAGGTGCCAAGCTTCGTTATCGTCTACGTCATGTCTGGCATAAGCCGAGTCTGGCCAAGCTTGACGATCTTGAGGTTGTACATTCAACTTGTCTCTCAACACCTACTACGGACCGTCTCGCCTGGGCCTTCTCGCCATGGACGGCCACGAAACACAGCCAAAAAGTAGCCCCAAGAGCACTGTGGTCCGTCACCCAGAGTTCTACTTCACCGATGGCTCCGTCGTTCTCATCGTCGAGAAAACTGCTCTCCGCATCCACCAATCTGTCCTCGCTCGCCACTCTGAAGTCTTCAAGGGATTATGGGACGTCCCTCAGCCGTCGAAGCTGGAAACATACGACGGCTGTCCTAGCGTTGTTCTTTCCGATTCGTTGATGTGATGAGGGTGATATACATCAGCAATTCCTGATTACATTATGGGTACTATACAAAGGTACGTAGCACTCCGTAATTGGGAAGTGTCTCCATGGACAAGAAGATGCATTACAGCGCTATGGCGTGTTACGTAGCGCTACGTAACGCACCATAACACGCTATAACACTGAAAATGAGGGCATTTTGACCCTCAAAATCAGGATTTGCTGATGTATGATTCGTTGTGAGTGTCTTCACTGTCTCACGTCCATTCCACTGAGACAGCCCAGCCACTTCGACAAGATACACTGGGTGCACAGCACCATACTCACGAGCTCAAAGACACTACAAATACAGTAAAAAGTAGACTATGAAATTTTAGCTGAAGTAAGCAAACAAATCTAATGAAATTTGAGCCACCATACTTTTACACCATTTGTGAACCTGCGCATGGTCTGCAAGCACGGTGACCTTTGACCCCTTTGACTTACCCTGCTTTTATCTTTTTTTGCAAACTGTTTGTTATTGCTAAAAGTGACCTCTTTTGTGATTTTACCCAAATTTGAAAACACAAAGAAACTAATTGTTCAGTGAACACAACAAAATACTTTTATCCAAATTTTACCTGTTTTGGGCTTGCAACTATGGTGCAGTGCACCCAGTGATAGCACTGGAGACAAGCCTCACAGAGCTCATTACCTTCATCTCGGGGATCCTCAGGATAAGCACCAAGTACAGCATGCTCCAGATCTGACAGAAGTGCATCAACATCACCCAAGACAAATTCCTGTCAATGCTTGCAGGCTGCAACGACATCCTGAGGTGCAAGATCCTGTATGTGCCCTCTGAGATTGTCCAAGTGATCCCCCTGGCATGCGAGACAAACTTTCCCCATGTCCTTCCTTGGGCCTTCTAAGGTAGGCCTCATGCACAATCCCCCAATGTCACATGAGATTGTGTGACAACCTCCTCAAATCCACAAAGACCTTAATGGCATTAGCAGGAAAGGGAAATCAACAAATCAGGCCACAGAGAAAGCCTTGAAATCATGATATCTAGGTTTCTCTGCAGCTAGGATTTTTATTTTGCCCTCCCATGCAATGCCATTAACAAAATATATGGTTCTACTCCTTCTTTGAGGCATTGTCATATCCTATAAGTTATACTATAACATGTCTACTATCCCTGATGCAAATTTGAATGCTAATAAAACTCATAATTACCACCTAAATTGATTTTAGAATGTGTCAGATGACTGAAAGTGTAGCTTACAACCTCTGGATGAGGTGGGAGGGAAGATGTGCTCAAGTCTTGATGCAATTCTTAAGGTCTTCACATGTATTTCTTGTTGTAAATCGTGTTTTTTTGGTGAAAAATGGCAGTGAGGGGACGACTGTTAAAATAGACATGTCTGCATCGTCTACTCGGGTGAAAACAGGGACCTTTGCAATCGTGCGAGGGTTCAATCCCATTTTACACTACTTAAATACAACATAGATGAAGTGTAAATACTTGTGGCACTTGTCCGTCACACCTGGAAAGAATAACATGTAAATTAGTACTTACCTGCATTCTCATGGCAACAGCGCACCGCTCCTGTGATGTGCTCGACACTGCATTGTGAAATGCAGAATTCCAACAATGGCATCCTCAAACATCTCAAATTCTCCTTATGTTCCTCTATGAAGCCAGGTGAGCCTATGCAATGGCATTGCTCATCTGACCCCAGCCGGTCATCAGGAAATTTGTGGGTGCCTCCATAGTCCTATGCAGCCTATGTAGGCACCGTAGAATTTTAGGCACCCCCCCAATATAATGGCTGTTGTAGGTTACCCTCGATGCTATGCCAACCTCCATAGGTGGCCCATAGGTAATCTGCAGACGGTCTATAGGTAACTTGTAGGCTGTCTGAGACGTCTTGAATCACAAAATGGTAGGCCACGTAGACCAGGGTAGGATGTCATAAAAGGTATATTAACGTGCCCAGAGCAGGCACATCTGGTGTGGAAAATATATACAATAAGCGAATGTATGGATAGGAATTATTCAAAATCCTTAGTACGGGAAAGGTCAGTATTCTACTCCTCATTGGAAAGGACCAAGTTGGCCCATTCCTCCTTCGCCGCCTCGATCTCAGTGTCAGAGATCTCGTTTGATGCACTGGCAGTGGCAGCATCTTCAACTCAAGCATGTTTCCTATGAAAACAAGTCAGCATGTGGTCTATAGTCAGAAAAGCTACACACCGAGCCATCTTCAGCATGTGAGCCTGCAAATGCGGTATGATTTCTGTCTCCTTGGTCTTCTCCACGAACTTGATGAGCCGATTGAGGTGAGTGCAGTATTTGGCCTTGTACGCAGCAGCCGTGAATGGAACATCTGTGTGCTCGCCTGTTACCCACTCGTCAAGGTTATTCTCAGCCTGCAAAATGAATTAGAACACGAATACTCTCAAATTTGAAGACCTACAATTGTGAGCACAAGCGCGATGGTGGGCAGCACGAGCATGTCATCCTCAGAGAACTCAGGATGGATCACACCCTCATCGTTCTTGTGCTGGAACCACATCTTGTTAATCAGAGTTTGGATGATGTCAGCACGGAAGATGCCCTTCTTGGTCTCAGGATCCTGAAAGACAATGATAAGAAATCAAGAGCGAAACTTCAAAGCAACAGTGTTACTTACCTTGTAGATGAAACGAGAACCATCAAGCAGGTTCTCAACCTTGTCGTGGACGTCATGCTTTGCGCCATCAATCTTGTATGATTGGACAATGTATGGCTTGGAGATCGTCTTGAGTTGACCGCGGGCTTGAGATGCACGAGCAGTTATCTGTTATGCATCGTAGGAGCTGAGTATAACTGGAAATTAAGTAAGCTCACCAATTTAAAAACTTTTTCGTCAAGCTCTACGCAGAGATTTTGCTCCCTGCACACCTCCATCCACCCAAGTTTGACGGCATCGCGATCTTCAGCACGCTCTGGGAATGGTGTTACCGCACCGACTTGAGCCTTGTAGATTGAGATGGCGCCCTCAATGAGTGATTTGGTGAGATCATCGAAGTCAGATGCTCAGACTCGCCCTCGAGAGCCAGATCCTTCAATCTTCACGTGCTTGGTGACGACTGTGGTGGCAGAGGCTGTGGTGGCAGAGGCTGTGGTGGCAGGACTCGGAGGCTGCTTGCGTACAAGGTTGTTGACAGGCGTGGCAGCCAAAGCTGTGGTGTTAGAATGAGTGGTAGCTAACACCGAGCATGGAAAGTTCTCGAGATCGGGGTGTGCATTGGGGTAGGTGTAAACTTGCGGCTGTTCATACTCGGCACTGGCAACCGCAGTCCCAAACTCATCCTCACTCACTATGTAACCCAATCACAAACAAAATAAAAAGACTGGCCAAATAGAACTCACATTCGGCCTCTGGCAGATCGGTATGAGATGAGTAAAATGTTCCATTACCACATCCGTACATGGCCTGAACCCGTGGAGTGTATGGACCAGGGTGCTGAGCACGATGGACCGGCTGCAACGGGGTGCCCACTTGGTTCATCACCACAGGCGATGGCACTGGTGCTGACTTCCCAGGTCCTGTGAATCGACGGACAAGATTGGGGTTGCGGGTCTTTGCGACTGGCATGCTTGACGGAGGAGGCTGAGCCTATGAGGGATGTTCACCTGTAAATCATGAAAATAAGTGCATGAAGTAAATACCTGAACCAATGGTTGCAAGGAGGTGACTTGAACCTCCAAGGATGGTGTGGCCGCTGCGGGTCTTGCAACCGGTTTGAGAGCAGGGCCAGGAATGACCGTAATGGCTGAAAACTAACACATATGAGACCTCAGATACGATGGCAAGAAATCAACTCACAGATTCATCATTGTCATCCTCTGACTCTGGACCTAGGGAGTCATCCATGTCGATCTCATGTTCTGGTTGGAAAGTCAAAAAAGGAAATTTTCCATCAGCCGTTGAGACAGCACTCACAGCGCAAGGGCTCCTTGCGGAAACCGTTCAGTTCTTCTTGCCTCTGTTGGGATCAGAGGGCATCTGTGTAGGCCCTCTTCTTGGCTGCATCGTCCTTGGCTGTGTTCTCAGCAACTGCCAGTGTTGTGATTCAATACAAAGAAAATGTAGTGTCAAAGATGGAGACCGACCGTTCTGCTGCTGCTTCAAAGTCATGGTTCGCTGGCGACTGGACTTGGTCACAGGAGCAGGCTGGGCAGACGAGTCAACAGCTGTGTTGACAGCATTGCCAAAAGGGCGGGAAGAGGCACGAGGAGGCATTGCGATTTGTGAAGGGTGGTTGAGGTCGTAGTTGGTAGCTCGAGAACGCAGAACGCGCAGGATTCTGGGGGACTGGTCCTGAAGAACATGGTGGTTAAATACTAGGACATGGTGGCAGTGCTGACTTTTCGGTTTGTTGAATGGTGGTCAACAGCGATGCATTGGCAATGTGACTTGCAAACAAAAGCGCGGAAGTAAATGAGGGGCCCAGCAAACAACAGGCGGCGGGCGGGGCATAATCAGATGGCAAGGATGGAAGGCAACATCATACCCAATGTCCGACAATGCTAGCTTCTGCAATTTCTGTGGCAAAGGCCCATTCAGAGACTCCTCTGACCTCCAGAGACACGTACGCAATACACCGGCCTGCCAGAAAGCGTCATTGGATGAGTTCAAGACCTATGTCAATGATCTCTGGGATGACTCACCTGCCAATGCACCGCCGATGACTCAAGATGAAGAAGATGAAGGGGGCAAAGGCGTTCACGATCTCCCTGATTTCATGCTTGATGAAGACTTCTACCGGGAGGAGCAAGTTTTCATTGAGGAAGCTGAAGAGCTTGAGATTGCCACATCATCGGCTTCCAGAGCAGATCACCCACCAGAGCGCACATCCCACCGTGCCATGGTCGAGGATGTGGATGACAATGAAGAACTCTTGGAAAACCAGCTCCAGGATCGATGAAGCAGCAAAGGCAGGAGGCACCTGGGGCAAGGATCTACCACTCTTTGATAAGATTCAGGCAAAGCAAGAGCAGGAGGAAATGTACCTTGGCATCCTTTTGCAGACGAGAGGAATGGGGGTTGGCAGAGTGAAACAGACTGACAACTTCTTAAAGCTTGCAATTGTACGTGGCTCATTCTCAGGCTGTCAACAATCGACGAATTACATCTATTATATCTATAGATGCAAAACCAAACAAAACCCACATATTTGAACAATCGAAGCTTCTTGAGAAAAATCGATGAACTTCCAACCAAAGGGGCCAGATGGGTTTGCGATCTTATCACATCACCAGGGAACCAGGTTAATGAAGACGGCGAGTTGATGCCCCCAGAAACACTTGAGCTCTGGCAAAGGAATCCTATCAATTGTGTTCGTGAGCTGCTTGGGAACCCGTCGTTGAAGGATTCATTGAGATATGCACCGGAAAAGCATTTTGCAGACGAAGACTGCAAGGTTCGGGTGTATGACGAAATGTGGACCGCAGATTGGTGGTGGGAGACCCAGGTGAGTAGAATCTGTCTGTTGTTGTCAGATACTGATTCGCATGAATAGAAAAAATTACCTGAAGGGTCAACCATTGCTCCTTTGATATTGTCGTCGGATAAAACACAGCTATCAGTCTTCCGAGGGGACAAGAGCACCTGGCCAGTCTATCTCACTCTAGGAAATATCGAGAAGTCCAAGCGTCGGAAACCATCAGTGCATGCGACTGTACTTATAGGCTACTTACCAGTTGCCAAACTGGCCAACTTCACAGATGAGACTCGGTCTGTCCAAGGCTATCACCTCTTTCACTATTGCATGAGGTGGTTACTGGCCCCAATCGTTGAAGCAGGGAAGGATGGTGTTGATATCACTTGCGCAGATGGATTTATCCATCGTGTCTTTCCCATCCTGGCTGCCTATGTCGCCGACTTCCTGGAACAATGCTTGGTGGCATGCTGCAAGGAAAGTTACTGTCCAAAATGCCGCGTGACGTCGAAGGAGCGAGGGGATCTCCTGCAATCCCCGATGCGGGATGAAGAGCGCACCAAGACCATTCTGGAGCACAAGAAGTCCAGACGAAGAGTCAGCGCATTCAACGATGAAGGTTTACGAGCTGTTTATGAACCGTTCTGGGCTGCTCTTCCTCATAGCGACATTTTTGCATCCTTCACCCCAGACATTCTCCACCAACTTCACAAGGGTGTCTTTAAGGATCATCTCGTCAGCTGGTGTATCGAGATTGCAGGCGCCGCTGAGCTCGATGCTCGTTTCTGTAGCATGCCAAAATTTCCTGGCCTTCGCCACTTCAAAAATGGGATTTCCTTCGTAACCCAATGGACTGGGCGTGAACACAAGGAAATGCAACGAATCTTTGTGGGACTACTCACCGGCGCTGTCCAACCTGCCGTGCTTCGTGCTGCCACAGCTGTCGTCGACTTCATCTACTATGCTCAACTTCAAGTACACACGTCGGAAACCTTGGCCCAGCTTCAGAAAGCCTTGGAGACCTTTCACGAGAATAAGTATATATTTATCAGGGAAGGTATTCGAACACATTTCAACATACCGAAACTCCATCAGCTCCTCCACTACATTGACGTGATCAAGTCAAGGGGCAGCACCGATGGCTATAACACCGAGTCACCAGAGAGGCTGCATATCGACTTTGCAAAGGATGCCTATCGAGCAAGCAACAAGAGGGAATATGTTCATCAAATGACGGTGTGGTTGGGTCGACAAGAAGCAGTAGCACGGTTCCAAGCCTATCTCAATTACATAAAGCACCTGTCAACACATAGTTCATCAACGGGCGACAATGATCTCTCTGGCTCTGAGCCTCCTGACAGCGACGATGACAATGAACCCCAGCAGCCTATTATCACGAACATCGACCACCACCAGATCTCCCTTTCCATAACTCCAGGCTTTCCCTCGACGCCTCTCAGGAGGATTTCAACTGAATTCCTCGCTCCAGACTTTATCACTGCACTCACAACATTCATTCGACGAAAATATCCACCCCCCACGCTCCCTATCCTTCCGAACACAACTGACTGCTTCAATCTTTACAGGCGTCTCACAATTGACCAACCTTGCCATGCTGCCTCGGGCTACTTACAACACATCGAACGCATCCGAGCAACCCCAGCATCGCCAGCTCGGGGCTTATTAAAGGCAGCACCACCGCACTTCGACACAGTTTTAGTTCACACAGAGGGCGTCGAGAATCGTCATACCAAGGGAACATATCTCGAAGGTGCATCGCTGTGCCTCGTCTTTTGAGCTGATGCTGCTATTTTGCAGGTCTTCGTGTTGCGCAAATCCGTGCCATTTTTGCCCTGCCAGACCACCTCCATCAGCCGCTCGTCCCAAGATATCTTGCCTACGTCGAGTGGTTCACACCATTCCGTGCCCCACATGCCGACTCCCAGCTCTTTGGTGTCAACAAGGCCACCCGAAACGGCTCGCCAGTCAGTGAAATCATCTCACTGGCGTCGATTTCTGGAAGCTGCTACCTAACTCCGAGATTTGGTACTAAATACCATCCTGGAGGATGGAATAGTGACACTGTTCTTGAGGAATGCACCTCATTTTTCGTGACGAGGCATATTCACCTTAATACATTCATTAAATTTCAGAAATGTTAGTACTTTTTTTACCCGTCGCTCTTTCTCCTATTGGATTTCATTCTCATGTGAGCATTGAGTGCACCGAAATGTCTCATAGGTTTGATTGGTAGTGATAGGTACATGCACCACCCGCCGAGGCCTACTGAGCCTCCCTAATAGGTATGAGGGTAGCCTATGACGAGCTACTGAGCCTCCGTAGCTGAAGGCAGCACCTATGACGGGCTATGAGGCCCATGTTGCTCTATGTCAGTGGGCCGGTTCTACGACGAAAAGCCATTTTCCTGATGCCCCATCCTGCACCCCATGGATGCCATGATAATTATTACCATTCATATCTGGACCCGCCCAACCCATTTTTAGGCCCCCGCCACACCCACAGTGCTCGGGCACTGTTTCCTGCATTGTTTGTGTGTGTTGATGAGTCCTGCCCACAGCCGTGAGCGCCGGCACACCTGGCAAAGCCATCCCAATGAACTCCGGTAGGTGGACTGTAAAAATACAGTCTGGATCTATGAGGCTAGCCTGTAAAAATACAGTGTTTGATATAGAAATGTAGCGGACATGGCTGTCCCTCTCCCTGTCCCTGTCCCTGTCCCTGTCCCTCGCTCTTGCTCTTGCCCCTGCCCCTGCCCTCTCACCCACTCACTCGCTCTCGCACTCTTTGCATCCCTCCCCTTTCATAGGGATGTGGGTATGGTAAAATCACACCTTTGCCACCCCACACTGACCCATCGACCCATCGATCCGCCCCCCCATCTCTCGCTCTTGCCCATCATTGCCCATTGCCCTCGTGTCACCAATGGGCCAAGGGTGACAGGGCAAGAACAAGGGTGAGAACAATGAGAATGGGGGGAGGCAACAGGCGATGATGACGGTACAATGATGGGCGAGAGGACAGTATGAGGATGGGTGATGACGACAGTATGAGGACGGGTGACAACGGGGCGAGGACAATATGACGATGATGACAGGGCGATGACGACAGTATGAGGATGGGCAATGATGATGGTACAATGACGGACGAGGACAATGGTACGATGATGGACAAGGACGATGGGGCAAGGATGGGGCAAGGATGGGGCAAGGATGACGGTATGATGATGGGGCAATGATGACAGGGCAAGGACGACAGTACAAGGACAGTGAGGCAGGGCAAGGACGGTACGACAATGGTGAGGATGGGGTGAGGAGGACAGGGGGAAGGAGGACCAGGTGCGATGAGGAGGCCAGGGCAACGACGGGGACAGGGTGACGACAACAGCGAGGATGGGCCAAGGACGACGCATGCGTCCATGGCACCGCTCGATTTGCATCAGCACCTGCTCACCGCGCTGTCGTCCTGCTCGCCCTGCTTCTCCCACAGCTGTGCTCACCTGCCATGTCCATCCTTGCAGCTACACGAGCACAGTGCCTGCCATAGATATGGCAGCAGGAGGCTTGTGTATGGTGATGACCAGGGAGGATCTCCCAGAGCAGAAAAAAGTGCCGTGAAGGCATTATTTCTGCTCAGTTTCTTTATGTCTCGCAGAGGGTGGTTGGCAGAGCCACCCTCACCATGTACTTATTTTATTACAATTTAATACGCTTTTTTTGTGATTTTTTTGTGTGTTCTGAGCATGCCTGAGCTCACCAAATGGCCAATAACTCTGAGATTCCCATATTTAGGGCAATCGGAAAGGTCCACGTGGCTGGATCTGGTGGACAGATCCATCATTATCTAAAAATAGCCTGACATTTGAAAATAGCTGCATCATCCAAACCTACCCTACCCAATCCAGCCCATCCTGCCCCCCTGAGGGCAGGGAAAAGGTGCCAACGATGGCAAAACATATGGCAGGAACCCCCAAAACAACAAGGAGCAGTGCTCAGGCACTGTTTCCTGCATTGTTTGTACATGTTGGTGGCTCCTGCCCCCATCCAGGAGCCCCAGCACACCTGGCAGGTGGGCCTCTGGTGGCAGACTGCTCAATCCCACCCAGGACATATGCTCATGTACTGGTAAAATGCAGTATATGATACATGTACCTAGCTTCTAGAAGTGCCAGAGCAATGTTGCTGCCTCCAATTTTCCTGTCAGCAAATAAATTCAGCCACACCTGGGATGGATGTTTTATCCTTTCCAGGGTAACTCACTGGTTCAGGGACAAGAGCTCATGAAACATAGCTTGTATTGAAAAGTCTAGGGCACTACCAGTATGTGGGATGTAAGGGGTAATGAGAATGAGAGTAGCATATGGTAAGGAGGGTCAAACAAGGTTTTGGGAGCAGAGAGGGCGTTTTAGAAAGGTATATTGTCATGAGCAGCAGCAAGCGCATCAGCCAAGTCAAGCTGCTCCAACCCATCCTTGTTGTCGAAATCGAAATAGTAGCCATTGTTGGTGGCATGGTGGTCAAGCAGGGGCAATAGAATTGAAGGCTGGACGGTTGCAAGCCCTGACGAGTTTTGTGGAGGTGATGGGCTATCAAAGGTTAGAGCAGTATTGTGGTTCAATGGTCCTGGGGTGGCGTTCCAGCAATGAGGCAAATGGGGCTTGGCAGGTTGGGTAGAAGGGAAGGGGAACACATCCTCGGATGACAAGTCGTCAAAAACAACAGCTTGTCTGGCCTCTGGACCCTCCTCCTCAGATCTGTCTGGCACCAGAATAATTATGCTGCTGTCAGAGGAATCATCTGGGGTAATGGTAACTTCTCCACAGAGTTTCTTCAAGAGGCGACCGATGATGCTGGTGTCTGAGGCACGACATTTGAGGCCCCTGGTGCTTGGGACTCCAGGGGACGATCCAGAGGTGGCGGTGGTGGGAGGCGGGCATTGGAGAACTGGGGTCACAAGCTGCCACCTGTCTCTGAGCAGACAAATCAGGAGTTGGAAAGGTCGAATCAACGTAGATAGGGTTGGCCAGGTGGCCTGGGGATCCAAAAGCAGAGCATGGGGATGAGTGAGCAGAGATGCAGTAGGATGGGGTGCTTGGGATGTGATATGGCAGTTGAGAGAGAAGAGCCATGCAGGAGTCAGTTTCCGGCTGCTTGATGGAAACCGTGCCAGCTTCAAAGCAGACAGTATAGTGGAAGACGGCGCCTTCCCAGGTAGAGATATGAGTGAGGCAGCTGTCAAAAACCCTGTTGATAGATCCAAAGGCAGCATCCCTGAAGAGGAGGTCAGAAATGCTGCTTGAAGTCTTTAAAAAAAATGTACGTACAGTCTGTCAAAAATGCCAACAGTTGCACCATGTGTGACAACAAAAAAATCAGAGATGGAAATACCATATGCATGTTGATCGAGTTTACCTGGGGAGGGTGGGTGTATGTAGGAAATGTTGGGGTTCCTGGGTGGCGAGACAGGTAAAACAGGGGACGGCACGGCAGCGACGGGCGCCACAGTCTGAGAACCTGAACATGCCACAGATTATGAGCTTGTAATTTTGAGATGAGGCAAGACTAGTCACATACCAACAGGAGGATCATTGTGGGCTGGTGGGTCTTGGATGCCTGGCTGCCCAGACGTATCAATGGTTTGGCCCTCAGGCAATCCGGTAGGTCATCAGGAAAAATCCCTTTATAGAAAGTGTTGAACACTGATCCAATGTGATCCGATGTGACTCCAAGCTATCCAAACCACTCTAAGGAGAGCAGAGAAAAGAATTAAAGCCATATGAGTACATGAAAGTATTCATTGCAGTATATTTAATACTCTAGTGGTTTGTACAGGTCAGATTCACAATGTAGTATCTTCTTTGTGGTTCCCAGTTCAAACTGGGCCTTCCTGTGCTATTTTTCTTCTCAGACACAAAGGGTGATTGGATGGATACTGCATTAATATCACAGAATTGCAGTTATATAAAATATTTGGGCTGTACCAAGAGAAAAATGTCAAATACCTTGTACTGGCCGCTTTTTCAAGAGTAAAGATAAAATATCTCAACAATCGCTCAATCAATTCATTTCAATTTTTGTACATCGCTATGTATATGGTATTCGTACATAATCTGAAATTTTTGTGGTTTTAGGGGCAAAATCCATTGAGATATAATGGTTGCGCATTTGTGAAAATCCGCATTTGAATATCTCAACAAATAAAAAAGATGAAACCACACAAGTTGAGATCCATTAACAAGGATACTATGTGTACATTCCCACCAAGTTTCAGCATCATAGCTTCAGTGGTTGCTGAGATATTGCACCAACACTGTAAATGGGTGCACTGTTTTCAAGCTCTAAGTCATTTCAAACTCAGACAGGCTGGACGCTCATACCAGAGGTGGAAGCTAAATATCTCGGGAACCGCTAAAGATACTGGCTTGAAAATGTACAGGCGACTAGACTACATATTGTTGATAATGTCTGTAAAGCGAAATGTTATCACAACAAGTATTGACCAAGATATGGAGATGCGGGTTTTTCGAAAAGCGCACAGGCTATTCCTCCTTCTTTATTCACCCTAATTTTCTGAAACTCTACAGAACTGTTTGTTTATATTATGAAAAAAGGTGTGCAAATTTTCAGAAGCATAGCTACAGCAGTTGTTGAAATATTTAGCTCAAGGGCAACAGCTTCTCTGCTGGTTGCTCATATCAGAGGTGGAAGCTAAATATCTTGGGAACTGCTAAAGCTACTGCCTTGAAAATTTACAGGAGACTAGATTGCATATTTTTGATGATGTCTGTAAAGCGAAATGTTATCGCGACGAGTATTGACCGAGATATAGAGATACGGGTTTTTCAAAAAGCGCACAGGCTATTTCTCCTTTATTATCTGCCCTAAATTTTTGAAAAGTTGCAGAGATGTTTATTCACACTATAAGTACCAGTGTACAAATTTTCAGGAGCATATCTATAGCATTTTTTGAGATATTCAACTTGAGGTGAACAGCCTGTCTGCTGTATAGTGGTGTCACATGTGGGAATAAGGCTCATAGGTGGACTCATTTCCCATCTGTCTCTTTCTTCCTCCCCTCATCATTGCATTCCCCTCTTTGTCTGAACAGCCTCTATACTCCTATGTTATAGTCTAGGAGTGAAATAAGATAAGTTTTATAACTGTTTCAGTTTTGTACTGATATATTCAACTGCCAGGTCATCACCGTTCACATTGAGAATGTCTATCTTAACATTGAAACCAGGTGAGTAATTTGTTAGTACTTCTAATTTCATTTACTTATTCCAAGTTGTTCCTCTTTTATAGAAAACTTCTACTATGTTAGACCCTCTTATGAGGGTCTAACCTGCTTATCTGCAGGAAGCCAGGTGTGCCATATTTCAATTCGAACATTAAACTCAAGTCTGCTTATATGATCACAATGTAGAATGACTCAGTCAATAGGAGCAAACATAAATGCCCAGGTATGTACTGCAGTTGAACATCTACTGTGTAGCTAACAGTCAATTCAGGTCTGTTGCAGGTATTCCCTGACTCATGCCCTCAACCATTGCCAGCTTGCCCCCTCAACCATTGCCAGCTTGCTCCCTTGGCCATTGCCAGCTCGCTCCCTTGGCCATTGCCTGCTCGCCCCACCAACCATCACCAGCCTGCTCCCTCAACCATCACCTGCTTGCTCCCTCAACCATTGCCCACTTGCTCCACCAACCATCACCAGCTCGCCCCTCTTCCATGCAAGACTACAAATGTCAGTATGTAATGACCTGAACAGGAGGGGGGACTTGGCCTCAGCATGCTCTTGTGCTGTGCCTCTACACATCATCTGGTTGTCCCCAATTTACTGGAAGTTGCCTTGGTCTTGACAGGGGAGAGACAAGAGGAAGTCATCCTGGCCAAGGCCCAGGAGACAGAGGATGAACAAGGAGCAAGGGGGTTGTCAAGGTTGAGATTCAAGCTGGGGAATCCAGTACACTACCTAGGTACTTATACTACTGAGGACAATGGAGAAGATCTAGGTTATGTAATGAATGCCAGCAGAACAATGAACAGAGAACAATGAGAACAATAATGAATGGAACAATGTAAGTAATACCCATTGTGGAGCCAGACAATGAACAATGGAACAATGAGACAATGGATCCAAGAATGGGATGTGACACAGTACGACCATGACTGTCTACAGCTTCATATAACTACAACTGACTGCACATCATGTATTTAATTTACTATTAGATATAAATATATCAGATTTCAGCCTCTCAAATAACATGAGCTTATGCTTTGAGGAATATCACCAAGATTATGTGCTCTAAAAATGATACATTTCCAACACTTTTTGTTTCAAAAGTGTTCAAAAGTGTTTTGCTAGCAAGAGGACTTGTGTCAAAGTGACGTTTAGTGTACAGATCATCCAATTTGCATTATGTGCCCAAAGTCAAACAAAGTGACACTTTGGTCACACTTCTGGTATAGGGCTTTTTCCTGATGTCAGGGATACACTGGTACAAATCTGTCACCAGATAGCACATCTGCAAATTGAGATAATATTTCGTATTCTTCTGGAAGACACTGGCAGAGCTGGAAGCTCATCAGACAAATCCAGAAGTAGTAGAAAGCTTGGGCTCTTACTGTTTGCTCCAACCACTCAAATATTTCTTCAAACACATCTTTTAGAAGAGCATATTTGTCTACAAAATCCTGAACATCTTGAGATGTGCGCAGCTGACATTGTGCTGTGCCTGTCTGCTTCTTGTTTCCCTGACAATGAGCAGCAGGTTCTGTCTGAGAATCTATGCCATTTCCCTGAGTGATGCCACTTAGCTGCCTTTGAATTATTCTCAAACAAGACTGCCAACAGATAGTCATTTCCATCTGCCAACATGATTCTGGTTGCATGGCAAGCATACTTTGAGCAATACAGTTGCCCACATCCTCTAATACTGGTTGGGACCCATTTAATATGGTTATAGTACTTCCACCTGTGAGATACATACTTTAACATGTTTTTAGATACTCTGAAACAACCACAGGATGAAGTAGAGTTTCTGGCATTTCTGGGTTTTGGTGCAAAATCAGTAATTTAAGCATAGAGCCATGAGGAATGCATGCCAAGGAGTGTGAGATGGCTCATTTTAAACCTGAATATAACCCCCACTGAACTGCCAAGGTGTCCAGATGGTTCCTAGCCTGAAGGGGATAGTATTTTGAGTGCGCTTTTGTGCTATTTTTAGTACTTTTGCACTATTTAGGCAATTATGCACTCAATTATACATGTGAGACAGTTTTCTTGCAGCAAATAAGGCAGTATTGTATCATACATTATAGACAAACACTTTAAACAGAGAGGGAATGCATGGGAGGAGGCCCAGTGAGGCTGTATTTCCATAATTTTCAGGTGCATTGAACTAATTTGGCCATTGAGCTACCAAATTTGGGAATTATGGGACACACAAGGTATCTACAAGAAGGTACAAATATCCTGCAATTTATCATATTTTTTAATACAAGAAAATCAGCCAAGAAATGAGTGAAATATGCCAGTAATACTGGCAGCAGAGCCCTAATTGATGGGATTGGCATGCTCTGAGATGGTGTCAGGACTGCAGTGCCATGCCCAGGGATTGGGGTAGGGGTGCCAATCCCATGCAGCACAGGTTGTGCCATCCCTGAAAACAGCATGCCGAGTCCAAAATGCCATTTTATCAGCACTGCCCTGGGGATGGCATCCCTGGGACCTCTATGCCAAGTCTGAAATGCCATTTTATCAGCACTGCCCCAGAGATGGCATCTCTGGGACCTCTATGCTGTGTCCAAAATGCCATTTTATCAGCACTGCTCAGGGGTGGCTGACCCTGATACAGGCATGCCAGGGCATTGGTTGGCAGAACCAGCAGGCCCACTAGTGAGGGATGAGACGATACATTGTATAGTTACTATATAAGGCAGACCTGCTGGAGACCACGTGGTACAGTTGACACAATACAATGTATAGGCCTGGTATATGGGTTGAGCCAATACAATGTTGCTTACCTACCTGGGAAGGGGGTCTGGCCAACTCACAAGCTCCACTTCTTTGCAAAGTTTCAAGAGGATTGGGGAGGAGATCTTTGGAAGTTCTCTATCACAAAAGAGGCAGCAATCTTCATGGGCAAAGTGTTTGACTTCATTGTTGGTGCCAGGTGAGGGTGATTGCTGAATCATATCCAAAATGGCAGAGGGGATGGAGAAGGGAACATCTTCTACCTTCAAAGGGTGAGACACAGAATGCTCAGATAAAACAAGCATCAGGGCTTCTGGTGTCTGTTGGTGTTGGGATGGCATGGCTGGACCAGGACTTGGAGAAGGTGAAAATGAGGGGCTACAATACCTGGACTTGCCCTTAACAGCACTGGCAAAGTTCTTCCATGATGCTTTAGAAACATTTCCCAGAGAGAGAAAATGATTCCTGAGATCCTGAGGAGCCTGATTCCATTCTTGCTTCTTCTTACACACTGTTGACTTGACATACTTGATCCCAAATATGAGCAGAAAGGCCTTCACTTCTGGGAGCCCCTCTTTGTCTGTGAGGTTCTTGATACAATCCCATCTGTCTTTCCATGTCTTAACAGAGGTGTCTGCAAGCATTTCACATGACATGTCCTCCTCCTCAGTTGACATCAAGGCAGGTTCACAAGTTAGATCACAAGTCACAGGAGGAAGCTGAGGGTCTCCAGTCATTTTGGAGGTTACAGGGTGGGAAGGAGCAGGTATGGGGTGTGGGGCAGTCTGTTGGGGCTGGCTGGACTCAGAGATGGGCCCCAGGTTCAAGTTGTCCTTCTCAGATTGCCTATCATTGGTGGGGGTTGAAGCACCATGGTGGCTTTTGTTAAGCAGGGAAACAAGAGTAGTATGAGCACCCTGTTTGCTACATCAGGAAAATGACTTTTGATCTCACATGACTTGAGTGCATTGCCACAATCCCAAAGGAGCAAGGCTGCCTTGCAGAGATCAGTGGCATTTTTGAATCCCTCTGAGCGCCCTCAGGCTGCCCTGGGGAGGTCTGATGCCCTTCTGCAAAAGATATCTCAGAACTTATGAACTATCAACTACTATAGAGCTATTACATGTCAAGGAACATATTTCTATTACCAGATAGTTCAATACATTCACGTATTTGATCACTGAAACATCAAAGATGCATCATTGTCTGCTTTCTTTGGTATTAGAAACTTTATATCTCAGCAACCACAGATGCTACAAATATGAAAATTTGTGCACAGCTCAACAGTACTAGAGCATAGTCTATCTCAAAATTTCAGATATTTAAGTCAAGTATTGACTGAGATATGGCAGGTACGCATTCCTGAAAACCCGCACTGCAATATCTTGACTAATATAGATGCTCATTATCTGTACCCCAAGATCTATTAACAAGGACATGTTGTCTACTTGTCTGCCAAATTTCAGACCAATAGCTACTCTGGTTCCTGAGATATTCAGTGGTGTGCTTATGCAAAACACATCATTCAATTTCTCAGCATCAGAAACCTGATATCTCAAGAACTGCTTGCACTAAGGACACAAAAATTTGTACGCCAGTAAAATACATAAAGGTGTAGCTGTTCTCAAAATTTGGAATTTTTTTTACCAAGAATTGACTGAAATATCACAAGTGCACTTTTGCAAAAACCCACATTTGCATATCTCAGCTGGTATTAATGCTATTTGCCTGTAGCTTGGAATCCATTAACAAGAGCATGCCATCTACTTATCTGCCAATTTTCAGATCCATAGCCACTCTTGTTCTTGAGATATTGACTGGTGCACCCATACAAGGTACACACCATTCAAAGCTTGAAGTCATTTCAAACTCTGCCCTGGGCTAGAGTACATCGCTTCTGAGTATTAGATGGTTAATATCTCAAGAACCGCAAAAGATACAGATATAAAATTTTACAAACTGTTAGATTATATTAGAGAGTAGCTTGTCTCAAAATTTCATGTCTTGGTATTAAGTATTGCTTGAGATATGACAGGTGCGCATTTTCAAAAACCCACATTGGAATATCTCAGTCAATATGAAAGCTATTAATCTGTAACTCGAAATCCACCAAAAAAAACATGTTGGTTACCTGCCTGAAAAATTTCAGACCTATAGCATTTCTCATTCTTGAGATATGGGGTGGCACACTCATGCAAAGCGTGCATCATTCAAAGCTTGAAGTCATTTCAAACTCCGACTTGAGCCACAGTATGTTGCTCAATAACCACTTTATTATCCTCTTCTAGTCAATTAATGTTGGAAGTTGACATCTATTCCTATCTATGGGCCCCTGTGTAGCATTTTTTTTTGAGTATTTGAACCATCATTTGAACTATAGCTGGAGGGGAAATTTTGCCCTTAGGTAGACAGCTTGTCTCCCAATTCCCACACTCATGTGATCAATGTTCAACTTCTAAATTGGGGGAAACCGAACTTAAACTCCAATGCCATCCTCATCCCACTTCTCCCTTGTGGCGCTGGCCACTCCTTATGCCAAATCTGTTTCTGTGAAGTGGGTGCCATGTCTTTGGCACTGCTTCAAACCTAGCTAAGTGTTTATTTTCTCTCATCCTGCCACTCCACTGATATTAATGCTCAGTAGGTATCATCAGCAGCACCTCATCACCTCATATATAAGACTGCTCTGCAGTATCTGCTGAGCCCTAATGTACATCAGGAAAAAGCCCCTGGTCCTGAGGCTCTCCTAGGTCACAGCTAAGATGCGTAAGATTGCAAGGTCAGTCAGGACAACTCTGAGTCCACATGACCTTGTTCGAAAGTAGGAATTACCCAGGTCCTACTCAGGTTCTCTTCAGGATGCTCTGAGGACATCTTCATGATTTAGAGTTTTCTTATTCAGGTCTTCCTGGGACTTCCAAAGATTAACATAATATATGAAAAATGTGGTTTATTCATTAAATTATACAATAAGTAATCTACAAGTTGATCATGGATGCTCAAGGTCATCCAGTCTATTTATTCTATCATATAAAACATACCTGTGATCAGTATTGTGGGTTCTGTGTAAAGAAGTGATCAGCAACTGCAGAAATGAATACAGAGATGCAAATGACATACTGGTTGTGCTCACCCTCCTTGTCCTCCTTGTCCTCCTTGCCCTCCTTGCGCTCGTGCTCACCCTCCTTGCGCTCATGCTTGCCCTCCTTGTGCTTGCCCTCCTTGCCCTCCTTGCCCTCCTCGTGCTCATGCTCCTCGCCCTCGCCCTCCTCACCCTCACCCTCCTCACCCTCCTCATCCTCCTCACCCTCCTTGTGCTCACCCTCCTCACCCTCGCCCTCCTTGCCCTCCTCGTGCTCACCCTCCTCACCCTCCTTGCCCTCACCCTCCTTGCCCTTGCCCTCCTCACCCTCCTTGTGCTCACCCTCCTTGCCCTCCTTGTGCTCGCCCTCCTTGTGCTTGCCCTCCTTGCACTCGCAGGTTCTGCTGGTACTAAACATATTTAGTTAGTCAGTAAAAGCTTTGACAAATACATACTTTACTTACCTATATCCTGATTGAAAGAGAGGGGTGTAGGCAGCATTAGAAGAGAGGGAGTGGAGGGTAGAGTCATGAGGAAGGAGACGAGACTTGCTGAAACGAGAAGTTCAACATGCACGTGATCTCTGTAGAGCGTGGGAGTTAGGTTGTCGCGACAGCCTAACTCCCATGCACTTGTGGATGTGGGTCAATAGCTTTGAGCACTTGGGGGATCCAAAAGCATTCAAATAAAATAGGAACTGACAGGAACATAATAGAAATAATAATGATCCAAGATCTGTACTGCTTGAATCATAAAGTAATCAAGTTGTACACTTGTGTGCATGCAGAAAAAGCTATATATCTCTGCAACCGCTACAGCTAAGTATACCAAATTTTGCAGACACGTAGTTGACATATGAGCAATGACATTCCCAAATTTTGAACTGAAACCAGTGAATATTTGTGAAGATATCACAATGCCGCTTTTTTGTCTGTGATGAGGAGGAGAACAGGCTGTATCTCAGGAAATACATAATGCAGCTGGCTATAAATTGGTGACATAAAACTAGATGTGTTGGTACCAGGTGTGCAAAATTTTGAATTTGTAGCTTCAGCGGTTTCCAAGATATTAACCATTCACTGCTAATACTGCGATGAAATTGCGCATAAAATTGATATTTAAGTCAGGAAGCAATCCACATTGCAAAATTAAACTCCATATTTGAAAGGAGCGAATAAATGCGATTCTGGAGGTATATAGTATGTGCAAAATTGAGTGGGACTGTCAGATGTTGCTAGCATACGGCATTTGCATGGCGTTGGAAGCTCAACAGATCGGCAGAGAGAGTGCTGGCAAGGGTCAAACTGTGACCATTGAGGGGTGGGCAGAATACTGTGTGAGACTTTTGGAGCTATTTTAAAGGACAGTATGGAGGGTCCTACAGGCCCATATCTCGTTACGCCAGAACTGACTGTGGAGAGAGCTCGAAATTAGTATATCTTAGAGCATCCCTAGTAGGACTTACTTAGGAGCCAATCAGGACTCTCACGGCCACGTTGGTGGGTAAGCTAGAGGAACATGTGGGAAAAGTCCTTATGATGACTTAGGAGCCAAGGGCTTTTTGCCTGATGTGGTGGCAGAGGCATTGGCAGCCTGTGGGCTGTGGTACCTTCCACATATGGGCGAAAGTGATCTGTAGCCAGTAGGAAGGCAGCTCCTTGAGGCCTGTCTTGTGTCAAACTTCTGGGGGAAGAGTAAAATAGTAACCCAAGTACTCCAACTCTTGTGCCTGAGATTTAGATATTAGAAGGCCTGTCCCAATACAACATCTAACAAAGCTGCGCTTACCTTTGATACCAGTAGCATGTGGTCTTGCTGATGATAACACCACAGTTGTCAACTGTCCATTTTGGCATGCTAGAAGAGGGAGCCAATAGCCTTGATCAATCTTTCTCATCATCGTCATCATGAAGACATATGAAGGAGCAAAACAAGAACATATTGTAGATGTTAACCTTACTAAATGGAAGTGGCAGATATTGTTGATTTCGGCAGAAAGTTGGTCAGGGGGGATTTTGCATTCAGGATAAATCCTGAGGTGGTGGTCAAACATCAGGAAAAAGCCCTACACCAGAAGGTGCAACCACTTTAAAATGTTACTTTGTGTTGACTTTTGGGCACCAAAGGCAAATTGGACCAGATCCATACACTAAATGTCGACTCTTGAACAAGTCCATATACTAGACAGAGTATTTGAAGGCACAAAAGTGCCTCATTGGTGTATTTTTGGGGTTAGAGTTGCTGTGCCTACCCTGAGATAAAAACGTAGCGCTGGTTACGTGAAAGTACCCTGGCCCTGCCAAAACATTCCAATTACACACACTTATATGCACTTATTGTCCTGCCCAATGTTCCATTAAAAATCATGGTATTGTGTAAAATAGTGCGAATTAAAAAAGACAGGAAAATTGAATCTAAATGATGACGCTGGGATATTGTAAATACGAGTGTAGGACACGGTATATGGCCTGCAGCTGGCCAGGAGGATGGAAGACTAGGAGGTGGGGATGAGGGTGAAGCGCAGCCTACTAGCAGCAAGCAGGCATTGAGAGCAGAAAATCGACACCATGAACTCATCCTCTTACCGCAATCCTCAACCTCTCCTCCGACCGAGACTCCATCGTGCTTGTACTTCTGGGATATACGGGCATAAGAAATGAAAGAATGTAGCTCAAAAAGAAAAATCACATGGTATGATATATAAACATCTCCTCCTCCAAATTTATTGACGGTGATCGGGCCGCTATTCGTTCGTGGGGACTCATATAAACTTTCATAAAAAAATGATACTGCGCCAGTAGTTAGAACCAAGGCGCTCTGAGTAGACTAGAGCTATACCTCTCCACTAACAGTTGTGGTCACTTGAAGTTATGCTTAGTTTCCTTGCCCAAACTCCAGCCAATGAGGCCAGCTCTCAATCTTAAAAAAGCAAAATGAGACAAGGTATTAACCGATGTTTGATGGCTTACAACAGGTAACGACGGGAGAACGATAACTGAGGGAGAGTATTCTCTTTCTGCTTCACCCATTATTTTTTTTTCTTCTTGTGAGCCTGCGCTCTGACTTGGCGTTGCTGAACCATTAGCTGGAGGACGATCTGGTGGATGAGAGGGTGGTTTTGAATATTTTTCCCCCTGTCCCAAAAATGTTTCTGCCTGAGGTAGCCATTAGACTCGAACATCTACTGAAATGTACTTAAGAGATACCTCGAAGGTCATATGCCAGCCATTCTGAAGTTCCCTTGTTTTAGTAGCCATTTGAACCGTCTTTTCGCCAAACTCAGGGACCTTGAGACCCCTGGAATCACGCAATAGTGGCTCATAATGCATCGCGTTAACCTTTGTCACTAGCTGGGCTAGTGGAGACGCTTTTTCCGTACAGGGCCTGTTGGAAAATCTCAGAGGATAGGAAAAGAAAAATAAATCAGGTGCTTACATAGCGTAACCAATCTGTCATAGATATCCTCCATTCTTACTACCTCCTTGAAGGGTCTGGGAAGAGAAGGCTGAATATGCCCTGTGTTGTCGCTCTTAGCAGTTTCTTGCAGCAGATCGCACAAAACTGCTGTGATCCTCTGGGTATTCGAGGAATGGGAATGCAATCCACCCAGAGATTCTCGCTCTCTGGTGTAGGAGGCTTGGCATGAAAGGCTGTTGCCTTGTGTGGGGGCGGAAAAATCCCTGCCCTTGCTATACCGGGCCACGAGTTCTGATGTGCTTCGTGCCCCATCCAGACCCGTACCGAACGTTTCTTTTGAATTTGGAAATCTATTCTTCCCATTTTGAACACATGGCAGCGTAGGGAATTGGAGGAAAGAATAAGAAATATGAAACGGGCATTTGAATCGCAAACAACACCGATTTCCGTTGTGGGCATTCTTGTCTCGCCACCATTCATCTTCCTCATCCAAAGACTCTTCTTCACACGCTGGCTACTAACACGTCCTTGTTACCTACCCATCGCTGTCACTGTCAGATGACGTCGTGAATGCGTGAGCTTTGTTCTCTTTGTCCGCCCAGTGACAGTGGCTGAGAAGTGAGTAGCATTGGAAGAAGTCGTGATAGCAGCACAGCTTTGAGCGGCTGAGAAGCGACAACCTTCAGGCACGGACGGTGTCCGGTACTGGAGGACATTGAGGTGAGAGTCAAATAAAAATGTGGGAAGGTACCTGAGCAATACCATCAGGGAAAAACGACTTTTGATCATCACATGACTTGAGTGCGATCTGCCGAGCAATCCCAAAGGAGGCAAGGCTGCCTTGGCAGGAGATCAGTGGCGTTTTTGATCCCTCTGAGGCACTTCTCAGGCTGCCCTGAGGGAGGTCTGCAGACTGCCCTTCTGCAAAGAGAAATGCTCGAGAACTCGATGAACTGACTAACCTAATATAGAGCTACTTACATGTCAAGGGAACGAGGTGTATTTCTATTACCAGGATAGTTCAATACATTGTACATTACGTATCNTGTTAGGAAAGGAAGAAACATCATTCTTATTGCCTAAATGTCCAAATTGCGCTGAACTCGGTATTTAATTTATAATTATAGGTCATCTTGGATTGTTATTCCAAAATAAATTATAATGACCAGATGGGGGCGGTTTATTGGAATAATTCCATTGCAGAATCCAGAGACTATGATCCTGTTTCAATAAATGCCAAATTATGTGAAATATCTGCATTTATTTAAAACCAGGAATGGACATAATCGATAATGGAGGCGTATAAAAATGGCGATTTCGACAGATATAATATGTTAGGAATATGCCTGTAAAGTGTGCGCTACACATACCACTGACTCTCTGTCTATTGAGACGCATCATGCTTGAGCAGCCACAAATGATGGCTTCACATCTGCGCCAATGCACTGCGCAAATGGTCACACTGGTCACACAATCAACAAAGTTCACACGTGGCTGGTCGTGGCGTGTCTTTGTCCACCAAACAAGTGTGGGCAGCTGCGTGGCCCGCTCCCTGTACTCATGCATCTCATTCTGCTCCCCCTACTCACCCACATTGAACCGGTGCATATTCTCCTTCCACAGATAAGTTTTTATTATATGTTAATATCTCTCCACACTGAATATCCATGATTCCCTCTTCACAGCGCGTCTCGTCTGGCCAGCAAATACTCGTCCTGTTTATTACTCGCCTGCCCCCATGCATGGTCCTCAATAACAAGTACGTACCCTCCTTTTCTGCATTTAATTATTAGATCCTCATGAACATGTTTTAGATCATACAGCAAGATATTTGGAGCAATGCCAACATGAGTATTGGGAAGCAAGAATTGGGGAGCTGGGGGGATTAGTGCAAGCAGCATAATGGGCACCAGGGTGCGTTGTTATATATTTTTCTTCTTTGTCCTACTGACTATATATCCAGATTATGATATCTTCTTTCTATGCTATAGGTGAGTAGGTGGTTGAGTAGAAAGGGATTGTATTATAGCATGGAGTACTAGTATTAGCATTACCTATGTGATGTATGTTAGATAGAGAAATACAATTGATTCTTCTCTTAATACATGAAGTGTGAACAGGAGAAAAAAATGAAATGTAGCGTCCTAAATAAAATCTGCTGCTGTCCTGGCCTGTCCTCTGAGCGTCTTCAGAACATCTGGAGGAGACCGTGGGATATTCTATCTAGTAACGTAGACCTAAGGACTCTAACTGTCCTCTGTGTCTTAAACATCTTAGATCAGCCCTAGGATGACCTAAGACAAAAAGATTTTTCCTGATGCAGATACTGATTCGCATGGATAGAAAAAATTACCTGAAGGGTCAACCATTGCTCCTTTGATATTGTCGTCAGATAAAACACAGCTATCGGTCTTCTGAGGGGACAAGAGCACCTGGCCAGTCTATCTCACTCTAGGAAATATCGAGAAGTCCAAGCGTCGGAAACCATCAGTGCATGCGACTGTGCTTATAGGCTACTTACCAGTTGCCAAACTGGCCAACTTCACAGATGAGACTCGGTCTGTCCAAGGCTATCGCCTCTTTCACTATTGCATGAGGCGGTTACTGGCCCCAATCATTGAAGCAGGGAAGGATGGTGTTGATATCACTTGCGCAGATGGATTTATCCGTCGTGTCTTTCCCACCCTGGCTGCCTATGTCACCGACTTCCCAGAACAATGCTTGGTGGCATGCTGCAAGGAAAGTTACTGTCCAAAATGCTGCGTGACGTTGAAGGAGCGAGGGGATCTCCTGCAATCCCTGATGTGGGATGAAGAGTGCACCAAGACCATTCTGGAGCACAAGAAGTCCAGACGAAGAGTCAGCGCATTCAACGATGAAGGTTTACGAGCTGTTTATGAACCGTTCTGGGCTGCTCTTCCTCATAGCGACATTTTTACATCCTTCACCCCAGACATTCTCCACCAACTTCACAAGGGTGTCTTCAAGGATCATCTCATCAGCTGGTGTGTTGAGATTGTGGGCGCCGCTGAGCTCGATGCTCGTTTCCGTAGCATGCCAAAATTTCCTGGCCTTCGCCACTTCAAAAATGGGATTTCCTTTGTAACCCAATGGACTGGGCATGAACACAAGGAAATGCAACGAATCTTTGTGGGACTACTCACTGGTGCTGTCCAACCTGCCGTGCTTCGTGCTGCCACAGCTGTCGTCGACTTCATCTACTATGCTCAACTTCAAGTACACACGTCGGAAACCTTGGCCCAGCTTCAGAAAGCCTTGGAGACCTTTCACGAGAATAAGTATATAGTTATCAGGGAAGGTATTTGAACACATTTCAACATACCAAAACTCCATCAGCTCCTCCACTACATTGACGCGATCAAGTCAAGGGGCAGCGCCAATGGCTATAACACCGAGTCACCAGAGAGGCTGCATATCGACTATGCAAAGGATGCCTATCGAGCAAGCAACAAGAGGGAATACGTTTGTCAAATGACGGTGTGGTTGGGTTGACAAGAAGCAGTAGCACGGTTCCAAGCCTATCTCAATTACATAAAGCACCTGTCAACGGGCGACGATGATCTCTCTGGCTCTGAGCCTCCTGACAGCGACGATGACAATGAACCCCAGCAGCCTATTATCACGAACATCGACCGCCACCAGATCTCCCTTTCCATAACTCCAGGCTTTCCCTCGACGCCTCTCAGGAGGATTTCAACTGAATTCCTTGCTCCAGACTTTATCACTGCACTCACAACATTCATTTGACGAAAATATCCACCCCCCACGCTCCCTATCCTTCTGAACACAACTGACCGCTTCAATCTTTACAGGCGTCTCACAATTGACCAACCTTGCCATGCTGCCTCAGGCTACTTACAACACATCGAACGCATCCGAGCAACCCCAGCATCACCAGCTTGGGGCTTATTAAAGGCAGCACCACTGCACTTCGACACAGTTTTAGTTCACACAGAGGGCATCGAGAATTGTCATACCAAGGGAACATATCTCAAAGGTGCGTCACCGTGCCTCGTCTTTTGTGCTGATGCTGATATTTTGCAGGTCTTCGTGTTGTGCAAATCCGTGCCATTTTTGCCCTGCCAGACCACCTCCGTCAGCCGCTCGTCCCAAGATATCTTGCCTACGTCGAGTGGTTCACACCATTCTGTGCCCCACATGCCGACTCCCAGCTCTTTGGTGTCAACAAGGCCACCTGAAACGGCTCGCCAGTCAGCGAAATCATCTCACTGGCATCGATTTCTGGAAGCTGCTACCTAACTCCGAGATTTGGTACTAAATACCATCCTGGAGGATGGAATAGTGACACTGTTCTTGAGGAATGCACCTCATTTTTTGTGACGAGGCATATTCACCTTAATACATTCATTAAATTTCAGAAATGTTAGTACTTTTTTACCCATCGCTCTTTCTCCCATTGGATTTCATTCTCATGCGAGCATTGAGTGCACCAAAATGTCTCATAGGTTCGATTGGTAGTGATAGGTACTGTACTAAAACGTTCAATTTGTCAGGCCTTGTGACATGTGACCTGTCCGACGAATTTTTCATTTCGTCAGTTTACTATATATGGTAGGTCTTGGCTCTATTTGTAAGCGAAAGTTGCTGTTTCGGGGCCTTTAGTGCCCCATTTTTGTCCATTTTCCTGTGACCACTGTGACTTTTCAGCAAATGGGCAGGGCTTGTGACCTGTGACCGATGAATTGAACGTTTTAGTACAGTACATGCACCACCTGCCGAGGCCTACTGAGCCTCCCTAATAGGTATGAGGGTAGCCTATGACGAGCTAGCGAGCCTCCGTAGCTGAGGGCAGCACCTATGACGGGCTATGAGGCCCATGTTGCGCTATGTCAGTGGGCCTGTTCTACGACGAAAAGCCATTTTCCTGATGGTTACTGACTTGCAGCTGCAAATTTCAGCCTAAAAAAGCTCCCAAAGTGAAACATCTATTTTTTAGAAGGTGTTGTAAATGGTATTAGCAGCAGGAGAGTCTGTGATGCAGCCCAAGCCCCCCTTGAGCGGAATGCGATGGTTGAGGATAGGAGATGTCATGGGTTGTCACATTGCATGTGACGTTGGAGGATCGTTCATGAGGCCTACCTTACCTCTGTGCACAGATTTCCATTGAGGAGCTGCTTGAGAACCAGATGCTCTCCTTGGCAGGATAAGGCCCTCTGCCTCACAGGAAAGGAGAACCTTTGGGAGATGCAGCATACTGTGACCCACACCTTTCTCCTCAATTCCCAACCCTCTCCTCACTGTTCCACCAGATGCAAGATGTGTATGCTGACCACCTTCACCCTCAAGGATTTCAAGAGCCTTTGAATGTCTCTGCATCTTCTGGAGGAGTATCAAGATTGGGCAGGCTTTGGTTATGTGCCAAGTGCCAGGTGTTTGTGCAGGTACAGCATTGTGAGGAAAGGGAGAAGGTTTGGCAGAAGCTTCTGGGTTTATTCCACCTTGGGAGTTGGGACAATATCTTCAAGGACCAGAGTTGTTGATATATATGTATGATCCAGGTGTTGTCACTCCTTGTCTTGTGTTCCTTCTTGCTTCCCCATTCTCATGCCACTATGCAATGCTCCTCTCGTTGTTCATGATCTCTTTTGTTTTCACAGTGTATTGGTTGCCATATGCATCACTTACCTCCATTGAATCTCACTATGTCAATAAGCTGCATGTTCCAAAGTAAAAAGAACATGACTATGACTATCCCAACAATTACAGTCCATGTCAGCTTCCCTTGCACATCAGCATCAAAACCCCCAGGGTACTTTGACATCTCAGGCTAGCCAGTGATGACCCTGGTCACTGCAATTCAGACTTCCCTCATGACATCATCCAACATCCTCCAGCCAAGTCCAACAGCTCCCAAACACTACACACTCAACAACAGTTCCTCTTACAGGAAACAGCCCAAGCAAGTGTCCTCGCAGGAGGGCCATTACCTATGGTCAATATTGAAAGCCATCTTGCAGTCACCTACATCCTCGACATGCCAGATGCATGGCTCATGCATGGCTCGCCAATGCAACACCTTCTCTGTTGCCTTCTCCATCATCGTTCATACCTCCAACCATCCATTTAAAGTCTTGCACCTGCAGTCATCATTCGACTGCTCACTCTCAACTGTTACCTCCCCAACACTCAAAGCTAGATCACTGCTGGACATTTATGAGATTTTCTATTGGCTTGGCATGCTTATATTCATTGTTGTTTCCTGTATACTTATCACTTTGACTGTTGTCATTTGTACTCCCCCTCCATTGTCCCACAGATAGTGTTGCCACGACTCGAGTCACTTAATTTCAAAAATATGCTGCTGTGTTCCTGTTAAAATAGCTAAAATTATGAAAATATTTGTGAAACTAGAAAATCAAAAAAGCTGAAGGGTTGTCTGCCAACTCTAAGCAATATACTTCTTATTTCTCACACTATTTGATCGACTACGTTTGTAGCTGCTTTTTGAGCCAAAACATAGTTGATCAAATAGTGTGAGAAATAAGAAGTATATCACTTAGAGTTGGCAGACGACCCTTCAGCTTTTTTGATTTTCTAGTTTCACAAATATTTTCATAATTTTAGCTATTTTATTAGGAACACAGCAGCATATTTTTGAAATCAAGTGACTCAAGTTGTGGCAACACTACCCACAGATCCTTAGAGGGTAGGGGGCATCATCTCACAGTAAAATTGCCCTAAATGCCCAACTTCCAGCAACCACAGTGCCAGAACTGCAAGCTTAACTGACCTTGTTTTAACTGCCAATTATATTGCATTAGCAGTACCTTCCACAGGTAATTTTTGGGGGCTGAAAGGATCACTGAAAAAGAGACCCCAATTGGAATTTTTGGTCCTTTCTGCTCCTTCTTCTCTGGCATCTGTCAATTCTCATAACAGAATAGCACATGATACAAGCATACTAAATGTAAGCATTTTACACAAGGAATTCAAATCTTATGTTAGCAGGAACTGTGGAATTGTCAATCGCAAAGACTTTTTTTACCTGCGAGTATGATTGATCGCAGATGTACTCTTAACTGTATTCTAATGCTCGGATACGATCCCCTTATCTTGTTGTCCCTCCCCCAACTCCGAGGACGCGGTATGAGGTCAGACCTGCCGTTTTCGGCCCACCAATTCCGTGGTCTCAGACTGAGACAGATGGCCTCGCAACTCTCCAGCAGCCATGACAGCAGACGCCAGCCCCTCGTCGTTCAACCCATCATCCACCTCCATCACGCGCGCTGACGACGCCGAAACCGCGAGCACGATGCCATCAACCACGAGCACGGCATCGCTGCACGGCGAGAGCCACCACGTCCTCCTCCTGCTCGACACCCAGGTTGCCATGCTTGCCCCACCACCCGTAGGCGTCCCCGCGTCCAAGCCCGTACAGACCAACCTCCAACGGATCCTCGCCCACGCGCGATCCGCCAAACCACCGCCGCTGATCGTGCACGTGCGCAACAGCGGGGACGTTGGGGAGCCCGATGAGCCAGCAACCGATGGGTGGCAGCTCATCTTCCCGCCGCTGCCGGGGGAGATCGTGATCGACAAGAGGAAGAACAACGCGTTTGCGGACACGGCGCTGGGAGATGTGGTCCCGTCCACAGCGGAGCTGGTTGTTGCGGGCTTCCAAACAGATTACTCGATACGCGCGACTTGCAGCGCTGCACTCACACGTGGGAACGAGGTGCTGCTGATCCGCGGCGCGCACGCGACATATGACAGGATTGAGGTGCTGCATGGGGGTGGGATTACCCCGGCACATAGGATAGAGGCAGAGATAGAGGCAGAATTGGAGGAGGCTGGAGTGCATTTGCTTGATATGAGGGATCTTCCAGGAATTTTCACAGATCGGTAACAGAGAACTCTGCTGGCCCAACTAGATGGCATTATAACTTTTCCTAACATTTAGAGCCCATTCTAAACACTGAATCTTGTCACCTGTCAGGATCCCAGAAAATATTCCATTCTCTGCTCTCTTCAAAGGTTGTTCCAAATGAAAAATCTAGGAGAAGGGTGAGTACCCCTTCCCCGTCCTAAAACTCTGGCATGCCTTGTTCGTGCCTCATAGTCCTTTCAATTGACCGGACCCTCACCGAAAGCTCCCGGAGATTGAGGTCCTCCCGCCTACCATGCTCCTCTCTGCAATCCTGGTCGTCCTTGCGAGCTACATCTATCCCGAGGCGCTCCTCATTGCGAGCCCCTCCTGCCGTCGCCCTTCCCATGTTCGCACATTGTCGAGATTGGGTGAGGTACCTGGGGGGTAGGACGTATCCGAACACTGTTGCGTACATATCAAACGTATACAGGTAGCGCTGCCGACGAAATCCATCAAACCGTCAACGGGTAGGGTATAAAGTTGTGAAGGTGTCACTATAGATATGCATTTATCCTACAAAGATGAAAGAAAAAAACACAAAAGGCAATGCATAACGCAGAAAAACCAGAATAGTTTGAATGCAAATGATGCATCAAGCAGGTAGGTAGGGTCATGAAAGGATCATCATAGTAGTCGTACATAGTTTGAGGGCACAACTGCGGGAGTCGTCGTCAATGACAGTCAACATCACGAAACGGGATACGTACTGCCAACTTGTCCGCCCTTCGTCTTGGCTTTCCACCACTTGCCCTCTTTGTTGATAACGAAAAGGACTTCTCCCTTCCTGAAAATTAACTCAGTAGGATCTGATTCCGAGCCATTGTCTATATGACCCATCAGCAAACCTCGTCTCTGCACAACAAGTAGTGGGCTTACAATCGAATAAGGCCTCGGCTCTCCATTTCGCCACCTCTTCGGCGGGTTCCTGGGGTTGCGTTGGTGCTTCTTCAGCGGGGGCAGGCCCACTATCCGGTCTGTCCTCCGAACCATCTCCTCGCGCCTGTGATCCACCCGCCACTGTGCTCCTGTTCTCCGATGCTCCACTCGCCACTGTGGCTCGCACCCCAGCACCACCAGCAGGTTCCTGTGTACTCCAATTACCTGACCGCGGCGGTTGCTGATGGATGGGTGACATCGGGAACGCGTCTGTGCTGCGCCCGATCTTCTCCACCTTGTTGTATGGCTCATCTGACCGCCTGCCCACAGGGATCGCCGCCACAAGCTGGGTCACGGGCGACTGCGGCGGCGAGGTGAAGTAGAGAATCCAGAGGAGGTCCACGATCGCGATAATGAGCCAGCCCGCGCCTGTCGCCTTCTCGGCCGATCGAGAGAAGTAGATGTTCCGGTCAACGCCCATGACAGCAAACACTGTCGCGAGGGCAGCGAAGACGGATATCTGGGTGCCATACGCGTACGCTGCGTTGTATGCTGGCGATCCAACGATGACCCTCACCACCAGGGCGGTCACAAGGGTTTGGATGATGATTCCGAACCATAGAATTCGAATACGGGGATTGTTGACTGGAAACACCTTCAGCTAGGACCTGCGAGAAGCTCGGAGGACGTACTTTGCGCTGCGACGACGGCCTGCGACACCAATGCAACTAACCAGCCGATCTGCTGCAGCGTCAGCCCAACCCACATAACCATCCGGTGCAACTCACCAGGCCCAGTACCAGCGTTCCCAACAAGAAATAATGGCTTCCTAGCTCTCGAGAATACACCTCACCCACTTCTGGCGGTGCGACAGCGCTTGTGGTCGCAGGTCCGTGCCCATTTTCAGCCGGATTTGTCGTTGCTACATTCTCAGAGTAAGGTCGCTCCGAAGCCGATGGCGCATAGCTCTGCTGCGCTGGTTCCATGCCGTTCGACGTGTAGGAGTGGTCCTGTGGGTAATGAAGGCAGTTGAAAGTAAGGTATGGCGAGGGTCAGAGAAAGTTGAAAGAAGGACCTCGAGGAAAGTTTAAAACATGAGCGTGAGCACGCTGTTGGGATTCTGAGACTAAATGGCAGTAACATGAGGTAAATCCAAGGTAAATCGGCAATGATTTAACCACAATTCTTCTTGGAATGGAGAGCTCGTGAAGGAAAATAAATTCTGTCCTTTTTTCTTCGCCCTTGGGGTGGATTGGCTCGAATGTCCTTGACATGCAGATATGCAGGAAATGGCAAGTTTCTATGTCACAATAGTATGTAAGAGATTCAGGCATGGCTGATTTACAATGTTTATCCGTCAATTGAATTGAGATTCAACGTCTAGCTCCTCCGCTTGAGAATTATTAGCGGCGTAGGTCATGCTTGAACGAAGGCTACGAAGGGGACATTGAATTCACTGGCAAGAGGTCAATGGGGAGGTTAGAGTAGCCGGTTCTCGCCGGTTCCTGCATTCGGTTTTGAGTCGGTTCTATTTGTCCCATTTTCGTCAGAACCGAGTTGGAACCAGATTCAACTCTGACCACCTCGGTTCCTTGGACAGCAGAAGTGACGGCAGAAGTGACGGGATACATCCACGGTTCTGGAGTTCTACTACTGTTCTGAATACCGCCTGTAGTATTCCCCAAGGTAGGGCTCATGCACGGCCTTCAAACGTCACGTGAGTTTGCGTGACAAACGCCTACTCTGGGAGAAATAAACTAATGGCCTTCGAACGAGGGCTTAAACACAAAATCGGTTCGCGCAGGGTCTTAGATAAAGTAAAAGTAAAGAGGCCTGCGCGAACCGATTTTTTGTTCTGGACGAAATGAGAGCGCCATTAGTTTTACAAGCCCCTCGATTGCCCGGTTTGGCGAGCATCCGCTTCATACTCCTAAGTACACCACATGATGACCTACGGTAACACTTTGAGACACTTGATTTGAAAGTTTTAGTGGATACTCCATAAGAATGGATGTTCCCCTTTCCCCAGAACATGCTGAGTTCACTGAGAGATGCTCAAGCCCTCAGGTGCATGGATTGTACTCAGGCGGCGTGGGCTCGGAGTCTGTCTCCTTCCATCCATAAAGATTTAAAGTGTAACTAATAGGTAAATAGAACATTTTAAGCGTGTCTGGGAAGTAATGCGTCGACTCCAAGGACGAGGCGTCTCGGTAAAGCGCGCTCGAGGCGCCTAAACCGGGAAGGTTTGCAAATGTGCTCGCTTGGGGCAAAAAATCTTCAAAACATATTTATTTACTCATAAAACCCATTTGACACTTTTCAAATGTTCCTCATAGCTCTGTGGACCATCTCACGCTACCCTTCAGACGGCGCACACCAATCTTTGAAGGGGTGTCACAGCGATGTCACATTCACGTGACGTTTGAAGGCCGTGCATGAGCCCTACCTTGCAGTTTGACAATTTCCTTGCTGGAATCCTTCAGGATTGTGACCGGTCACAAAAGTCACGGAGTATCGTCAGGCTGGCTGCGGGAGACTAGGAATTTGATGACTTTCCTGCAACTTTCACATTTCAAGGAAGCCTCATAATTTTCTGTCCAAAAATTCGTAAGTTATGATCACGTTTGCCCAAATTTACCTCGGGCATTAGGAAGTCTACGTTCCGGACGGACCGGTTTGAAACAAATCACAAGAACTGAACGTGCTCTCAGAATCTGAACCTCATGACGCTTTACTTTCCTTACTCCGGTCGTCATATACTTTGATTATCGCCCATTCGGGAGATTGGTCTGGTGACGCACGTTTTCTGGCTAAAGTGAATCGCAATCGCAGCGTCATTCCACGCCTCCAGGATCGATATAGTCGACCAGCAAGTCTGCAACAAGCCCTCGACCCTCCGTGATCAATGGCCATACTCCAACGCATATTCTCGCGGCGAACTCTAGCCTACGTGACGGGCGGAACGGCGGCGGTGCTAGGTGGTGGATACTGGTACTTGAACTCTGGGCCAGCTTACCCAGTGCCGACGAAGACGACACGCCGACCGCCACCGCCATGGACCCCACCATCAAGAGCGGAGATGCTGAAGGAGCTCAGGGCATCAGGTAAAGTGACGACTCTCAAGTCCGGAAGCCCGCCGAGTGAGGACCAAGAATTCGACCTGTTGATCGTCGGAGGAGGTGCTACGGGCGCGGGGTGTGCAGTCGATGCGGCGAGTCGGGGTTTGAGAGTAGCATTGGTTGAGCGGGATGACTTCGGTGCTGGTGTGTCCTTCTCTTTTCCGCATGTGAGACGCACTCAAATTTCATAGGCACATCGTCGAAATCCACCAAGCTCGTCCATGGAGGTGTTCGATACCTCCAGAAGGCTGTTTTCGAGCTCGATTACGAGCAGTACAAGCTTGTCAATGAGGCGTTGCACGAACGAAGGATATTCCTTCAGACGGCACCGTATCTCTCCAACATGCTGCCCATCATGCTTCCGATTTACAAGTATTGGCAAGTTCCCTACTACTGGGCGGGATGCAAGATGTACGACGTGCTGGCTGGAAAGGAGAACATGGAGACGTCGTATCTTATGACGAAAGGCAAGGCGCTGGAGACCTTCCCTATGCTCAAGAGTGACGGGCTTGTTGGCGCACTGGTGTACTACGACGGTATGACCTCGTCTGAGCCCATAAAAACACGCTCTAAAATTAGAAATAGGACAGCACAACGATTCGCGAATGAACATCGCGCTGATCATGACAGCCGTCAAGCTAGGAGCCATTGTTGCCAACTACTGCGAAGTAACGCAGCTGCACAAGGATGGGCAAGGAAAACTCAACGGTGCACGAGTCAAGGACAATCTTACGGGCGAAGAGTGGAACATTCGCGCAAAAGGGATTGTCAATGCAACTGGCCCCTTTACCGACTCCCTACTCGCGTTGGACAATCCCTCACACCAACCGATCGTCCAACCGTCCTCTGGTATCCACATCACATTGCCAAATTACTACTCTCCTCGAAAAATGGGTCTCTTGGACCCCGCAACCTCCGACGGACGCGTCATCTTCTTCCTACCATGGCAGGGCAACACCATCGCTGGAACCACCGACACACCTGCGAGCGTCACCCGCGACCCACAAGCTTCTGAAGACGATATTCGCTGGGTGCTCGAGGAGGTCCGGAGCTATCTCTCTCCTGACATCAAGGTGCGCCGCGGCGATGTGCTAAGTGCCTGGAGTGGACTGCGTCCTCTGGTGCGGAATCCTGGCGCAGAGAAGACGGAGGGCCTCGTTCGAAACCACATGATCCATGTCAGCGAGAGTGGCCTCTTGACGATTGCTGGAGGCAAGTGGACTACATACAGGGCGATGGCGGAGGAGACAATCGACCAGGCCGTGAAGACATTTGGTTTGGACGGCAGGGTCAAGTCGGGATGTGTGACGGATACTGTGAGGCTCGTGGGCAGCGATGCCTGGAGCCGGAATATGTTCATTGGTCTGATCCAAACGGTCAGTTGGAATGTGCTTGTTGGACTCGAAGGCTGATCTCCGTTCCAGTATGGGCTTGAGACTGAGGTCGCCAAGCATCTCTCGGACAACTATGGCGATCGTGCATGGACGGTCTGTTCGCTTGCCGAACCTACCGGTGAACGATGGCCTCTCCATGGAAAACGACTGATCTCATCATACCCTTGTAAGCGCTGTTGCTTGAGTATCTCGAAAGGGCAGTGAAACGACGTAATTTCTAGTCATCGATGCGGAAGTTCGCTATGCGGTTCGACATGAATATGCCCTCACAGCCATCGATGTCCTTGCTCGACGCACACGACTCTCCTTCCTGAATGCTACAGCAGCATTCGAAGCTCTTCCTACCGTCGTCGACATCATGGCGGACGAACTCGGGTGGTCGTATCGCGAACGCAGGAGGCAAATCAAGGCAGCGGTCAAGTTCCTTGGCACGATGGGTCTGCCAGCTGCACTCTTGGTCGAGAACAACTATCCCGAACCGATTCCTAAAGGCTGGATGGAGAAGGTCGAGAGAGGCGTCTGGCGTGCTGGAAAGAGCGCACTTGTGCTCGTTGGGCTCACTAAAGAGAAAGCAGACAGATTGGATGCATTTGGCCCTGGACGAAGCAAGTTCGAAGGGGGCGAGTTGGCTGCGTTGCGCCATGCGTTTGCCACACGGGCCACGAAGAATGGCGACGGTGTGGAGAAAGTGGGCACAGAAGCGATCCTTGAGCTCTTGAAGGATGTCCCTGGATACTCTGAAGTCTCGAAGAAAGAGTTGGATTACGTCCTCGACGAGGCGGGCTTCAAGGACGGTCGAGTCAATTTCGACGAATTTATCGAGGTACGTCGCACATTCGACACTATGCACCGCATATATGCTGATCTCATGAACTAGATTTGCGGTAATCTTAAAGAGGTTTCCTTTACGCCCTCTTCTGTTACAAATAGGATGACCATTCCTGTTGAAAAGAGTGGCGGAGGTGTATAATTATTGTCTCAATTCTCGTTCAGCGGGAAGGCGCGCTCTGGTTTGGCACTTCCTAACCCCCTTCTCGCCCATGGGGTATGTATATTGTTATGGCCATGCACATTTACTAGTACTAGTACTACTTATACTTATGTCGGATACTTTATCCAAGCGTCTCTCCAGTTGTTTATTGTAATAGGGGAGGTCAGAGTAGGCAGTTTTCGCTGGTTCTGCCATCCGGTTCTTGTTTCGGTTTTGATGAGAACCAAGTCACAGCCCCGTGGCTTGTCCTTCCAATGAGCGAGCGCGAAATGCGCCTCCAAGTAAAAGTGAACTGTGAAAGAAATCAGGCACGCCAAATGGCAACCAAAAACCGTAAGTCGCAGAATGGACACCGTTTTGCACTTTTAGAAAAATCGAACTTTCGGGCGCGGTGCTCATTATGTAACGTGTAGCTTAGTAGTTATGACTTAGCTCCAACCTTCCTCCTTCAGCCTTTCTACGAATCACAAACTATCTACCCAGGGGTGCCGGTAAGTACCTGCTTTTGCTATTCATGCAGAAGGGGCTCATGATACTGGATGGTCTCTGGAAGAATCAAAGTTTTGACTAGACGAAATCTTCAAGAATCAACAATATGTGGCCAAGTTCTAGCCCGTGCGCTGGTTGTGGCAGACTATCCCAAGTGGATTCTATAGGACGCCCCCTTCCGCCATGCCCTCTCGGAGATGATGCACGATGCAGCCCCTGCGTCGATCTCATCGCATTGGAAGAGAAAATACACAAAGCCAAAAAGGTCCTGGATGGACTAATCGAGGAACATCGTGCTCTCAGATCCGAAGTCAATGAAATCCACGATCCGCTTTTCAAGAAATTGCCCCCAGAGCTCGTCTCTCGCGTTTTCCTTGCGTGTTTGCCAGAGAACAAGAATAATCTCCGCAAAGCCGGCAACCTGGATAGTCTGGTCCTCCCCATCCGACAATCATCAGCACCTTTACTTCTTGCATCGATATGCAAGAGATGGCGACAACTCGCGCTTGCTACGCCCCAACTTTGGAGCAGCATACTTGTTCAGCTTAGACCGGAGAATGTTCCATATCAAACAAAGGTGGTCGAACAATGGTTGAGTCGCTCTGGCTGCGTACCGCTCTCTCTCCACATCTTCTACAGCGAATGGCGACCAGGAAGCGTGCATGCAACTTCTATTGACTCATTCATACCCATTATCGATCTCTTGAACCAGCATTCCGATCGTTGGCAAGACCTGGTTCTCGCTCTCCCCCACCCCTTGATATCTCGCCTTGGTAGAAGTTCCCAAGCTGCCACCAGGTTGAACACCGTTCGAGTCGCGTTGCACCGTAATGCGCCGGTTGGAACGCACCTCTTCCCTGTCAGCGATGTCCTCCCTGCCCCAGCTGTTGTCGACATTATGGGTTTACCTTTCAGCTCGGTGAATATCAGTTGGCGCTTGGTCACAAGCGTCAAATTCGGTTGGATAAACGTCGCCGAATGCTTGGCCTTGTTCCAGCAGGCACCACAAATGACAAGTTGCGCAATCGAATTCCTTGAGGAAGCCCCTTCCGATTTCGTGACTCTCCCTCAGCATATAGTCCATCGGCATCTTCACTCGCTGACCATCGACACATCAAGCCCTGCCAGCATGGGCCCCCTCTTTTACAGCCTTATTTTACCCTCCCTCAAGGAATTGGTGTACGGTCCTTATGGACGACTGGAATCCCTCCATTCACTGGTTTCTCGTTCTTCTTGTCCTTTGACGAAACTTAATTTGACCTTAAATGGTGCATGCAACTGGACAAACCTCGCTGACTTCCTGCATCAGACGCCCATGCTCGAATCACTGTCATTTGGAACTATCCGACTCAACGACGACCTTCTCCATCTCTTCGCCAGTGCGCCAACCACTGACACACAAGACGACCTTAGCGGGGATATTTTTCTACCTCATCTCCAAGAATTGGCGATCCAATGTAGGCGCGATTTCTCTTGGGCCTCTATCCCAAAACTTTTTCCTCGAAGGCCTCTGAAGTCCCTCTCACTTGACATCTCAGGCGATTATGACGCCGTGATCGATGACAAGGAATCTGCCAACCACATCCTGGATTTAGTCGATGGAGGGGTTAATATTGCCATCAAAGGAATCAGTCATGATCTCATCCGAGAGGCTCGAAGACACTACGCACGGCCTACCGTACTTTCGTCCCTCGAAGGCAGCCTTGACGGTTTCGGGGAGAGGTAGAAGGTCATATTTTACGAAGAAGTATGTATTGCAGTCAACATGACTGAATGCCAGTTTCATTATTCTAGAAACGAAATCAGGTCCCTTTTAATCAACTTCAACAGGGACTTGTTCTCCCTCATAACAGCAACCATCTCCTTTGTCCAAACCTCTGGCATCGGTATACTGGCCTGCACCCTGATACGAACACGACGTAACCCTGGCATCTTTTCGGAGAGTAGAATATCCACCAAAGAGCACCAATCAACCTTCTCGAGAACTGCCTCTGGTAGGTGTACCGGTAAAACAATGATGAGAGTAACTTCGACGATGTGGTGCTGTCTGTAGGGTGAGGTAGTGGATAAAATGCCTGACATCCACCGAACGGAATGGCAAAATGCATCTCGGCGATTTCCAGAATGCGAGGTCAGTACATCTCCCTGGATAGTTCATGCGCATACCGACTGTCTTGACTTCCAGTTTCTTTAGGTTTACGATGTCAAACATCCCGTCGAAAGTCAGGCTCTCGAGGGCTGTCCTTGCTGTTGAAGGTGCAATATTTGGAAGAATCAAGAGTCTCTTTAGGCTGATGAATTCGTCCGAAAATGTAAGGCGCGCGTTCGGTCCTCCGTAAATGAGGATATCACCCTGAAATCAAACTCCTGGATATTCCGCTTCTGCTCGAGGGAGAAGTGGTAGAGGAAAGGGATATGCCCGGAAACTGGAAGCCGGATGAGAATCTGGAGATCCCCGTCAATCAGGGGGAATCCAAAAGGCTTAAGCCTCTTCAAGAACCCAAGTAGAGCATGAAGGTCGTCCTCTTCTACTGAGCTCCGTGGAAGCTCACCTACGTTGACCCGCGACGCTGTGACGTACTCACAAATGTGAGGCGCCCGCCGAAGGAGTGCGAGAAACTTTGTTGGTGTTCAACGAGGTGGTGGACATTTCTCGCCAAGTATGGGATGCCTGTGTTTGAAGCAGATCCTGAAATCGAGGGTGACCGAAGCTAAAAGCTGCTTTTGCGCCAAAGTGTGCAGGTCGCGACAAATTAGTGTTCAATATCCGAGGGACGACCTCGCGGATTAGTTCTGGTGGAAATGACATGGGGACGCGGCGATGAAACGGGAGGAGCGGCCTAATTAAGCGCTCGCATATGCCGTCGATTGATTATGAGGCCAGTGGGATCACTCACAGGAGGATATTCAAGAAAGATAGAGCATAAAGACTATGAGAGGGTGAATATATAGGTGTACTGAAAAGCGCAGCCATTCTTTCTGGAATGCACTCGACTTCATCCTTTCCTCCACGTACTCGTCGGTGGAAAGGCAGAGATGACCTCTTTGCCAAGAACACTGCCTGTGCTGCCATGACGACAAAGAAAATTTCACGGGGATGAATCGCAAGTGGTGAATCGGCCTTGAGAAAAGAAACCAGCGTTTCGTGAGTGCCGCCACGGGCGCTTATTGACCCTAGTTGGCTACTTCGTCGCTCTCTGCACTTATTTATTATTAAGTAAATGATAATAATGGGTCACCAAATATTTATGTACTGATATAGAACGAGTAGAAGTTTCGAGAATAGTACATTTACCAGCGGTGAGTTGCATGAAACTGACTGGGATTTGCTATTTCTGTTGACGATGCTCAAGAAGAGCAGTGACCGTCAGAACGCGCTCCTTTGCTAACCACAGCACGTGTTCATTCTCCCACAAAAGGCGGGCCATTTCCCTCCTCGATATGTCCTCCGGGGCCCTGAGACAATATATCTCAATTTTCAGGCTCCTGCTCGGCGGCATTACGGGGGACCGAAAGACAGAAAAGAAATCAAGCCAATTCTTCGGAAGCGTGCTGTATTCACTGTAGTTGATTTCGAGAAATATGGTCACTTCGTCGAGCAAACGCTTGGATCCAGCCTGGGAAGTGTTTTCGCCGATGAGGGAGAAGATTGTACTCAGCCAGTTTTGCGAAGACATGTGCTCGAGTTCCAGCTCGCTCTCTGAATCATCATCCCCAGTATACTCCGGCGAATATTGGACGTCTTCATAGGCGCAGATAATGAACTCTATAGAGAAGGTCTGTAAGTTGGGAATCGTGGACAGCAGATTTATATGATGGAGTGAACAAAATGGATCAGTTTCCGGAGTATCATCGCTGGGATACGGATAGATGCTGTAACCTGTCAGATTCGGTCCGAATCAAATATGGCTCGGAAGGGTCTGATCTGGGGACGTACTTGACTCGATATGAAGGTGTTCGAGTGTGTTCGCGCATTTCTCCAGAATACAATCAAAGCACGTTTCCTCGTCCCGAGTGGCCAATGCAATCTCCAATGTGGTCAAACGAGATAGGTCAAACGGAAAGAGTGGGTCGCAAAGCAATTCAATCGTGTCGGCGATCATGTCCATACGATCGATACTGTCATACTCGAATCTCAAACGCTTGAGGTAAGGACGATTCTTGCGCGTCTCCTTGGCCACGACGCGAGATCTTCCTTCCGCGGACAGTATGGACGAGTGGCCGCGACAATTTGGGCACTTGTCAAGGCCGTCTTTTGAACCATGGCGCTCGTAATCAAAATAGAAGGACGAGATGACTAAAGTTTCCAGCATTGGGGAGAATGATTCGACACAGCAAGCGGGTAAATCCTCAACCCTTCCAAGATCCAGGTGTTTTAAAGGTGGACGCTGAAAGGCAGTGAGAAAGGTCAACCTGAGATCATTCTCCAAGGAATTCCAAGGAATCTCGGTAATCGGAGACGCAGTTTCTCGCCACTCCGATATGGAAAGCGGCTCGAGGAGGGTGATTTCTTGGAGGTTTGGTAAGAGGGGGAGGAGCCGAGGTAAAACCAGGTCGCTCTCTCGAGCACTTCGCTCGATTTGTGCGTTGTTCGGAAAAATGACTTTGAGCGTCTTGACATATCCAAGGAACCTGCCATTATCTTTACCGGCATCGTAGATCAGGTCGAGAAACTTGTGTCCAAAGGAGCGGGGAGTTCGGCGTTCGCAGACAGTAAATCCGTGCTGACGAGTGATACTTGTAATTTCGAATCCAGGGTTCTTGGGATAGTAGTAACAGTCGAGCTCGAGATCGCGAAAGAGGCGCTTCTGAGACAGATCGCAGAGAGTGCTGTTCGCGCATGAGCAGGCCTTCAGCGTAGCAATAGCGTCGGGATCATCTGCAACATCATCCAGGATGAGGTCGAAGAGTTCTGTCGAAAGCCTTGGCACCTTCATCTCGAGGGAAGGTGGCTTCAGTGGTGGTGACAGGACGAAGACAGTCTACATCAGGGGGCCTTATAAAAAACTGCCGAGATGTGGCACCGATGCAACAGATTGACCATTTCCATTAGACCAAGAAAAAGGAGCTTTGCATTGGGCCAACTTTCCACAAAGGACCGGAACATATAACCAAACGTTACCCGGAAACTGTTGTCAGTGACGAAACGTCAGTTCATGGCGAATGCAGGGCAGCTTTGAGTAAGACTGAATGTCTCTTGAGTGCTTCGAGTCATCGCAATCGGTGAGTAGGTCGCTTTATCAGAAAATTGGGTAGAACAAACCAACCTATGCACTTCGTTGGCATCGGCAAAAAAAGGATTCAAAGACCGAATAAACCACATACAACGAAATCTGAAGTCTAAGGATGACCGAAAGCGGCTGGAATTGAAAACCCAGTATAACGGCATACGCCATGTCCCGTGCTATGGGCGAGTTCTGAGATAACTGAGCAGGCTCAAAAAAAAAAAGTCGACCCAAGGTAACTGTAGTATCATCGAATAGATCGTAGAAATTAGAGCAGGAGGGCTTAGATAGTAGCAATGAAATCCGGCCTGCGTCTGCCAGGTCGGCAAAGAAACGATTGAGAGGCCTTTAGGGAGAGCAGGCGGACCCTTGCTCCTCTATCCTCTTCCGCTTAACTTTTTCCGCCGTTATCCAGAAGTCCTCCCCGCCGCGAGCGCCGTGTTCCCAATGCTCCAGATGATTCGTCACAGAGAGCAATTGTACCGCTCTGGGATCCTTATTCGACGCGTCTTGAAGGTCCGTGAAGGGTATGTCGAGGTAGAATGTGATGAGTAACTCCAGGCGCTGACACTCCTTCAAGATATGGTCGACCAGTGCCCCGTCAACAAGACCCGCTAGGGCCAGGTGAGTCAGTGCGGGCATACTGGCAAGCTTCTTCCACTTTCCCCAATGCTGCGACGCGTTGATGATCTCCAGGTGGGTGAGGCGGCTGAACGCGGGGAGGTCGAGTGGCACTTTCCAATCGTCGCAATAGTCCTGAAAAAAGTACGATGGGTCGAACGACAGCCGTCGTAGCGACCTGAGCCCCTCGAGGATCGGCACGAGGTGACTACACGAGCCGTGGATGATCCATATCGCGAGGTTCTGCACGTTAGGGCACAGTTGGAGGATTTTCCCGATCTCCTCTGAAGGCCTGTTCTGCAGGAGGGTGTGCCACACATGGGGGCCGAATTTCGCAATACGCTCCAGGTCGGGTGTACACCCCGCGACCGTATGTCGGTAGTTGCTCTTGTACAAAGGTGGTATGACCTTCCCATCATCCCCAGAGCGAATAATGCGGTATAGTTCAGGCTCTAACCTACAGCATCAACATAAATCTGAGGAGGATATGTTGTATCGGGTCCACATACCATTGTCGGACGCGACGAGCGACGAGGACCATGGTCGTGATACACCTGCGGTGTGTCAACGCTGCAAGCTCGAAGATCTCTCTTTCGAGCTCCCTTGGCAGACGATTGACGTGCATATAGCCACTTGAGGGAATATTCGCGTCCTGAGGTTTCTTTGATGGTGTCATAAGAATAGTCAAGCTTCAAGCTTCAAGGTTGTGGTCAAGATGCAACCTGTGGCTGTGTTACGAACTTGCGCTCCACCATCACAAGCGAGAAGCAGACGTTTTCCTCAAACCTTCAAGACGGACAGTATCGAAAGGTCCAATTCGAAGAACGAAAACCTGTCGTATTCAAAGTTTGGATTCCCCTAGAGCTGTTTGTCACAAAGAGACAAAGAGAATTTCTGCTTGGATCGCTGATGGCAGCGAAAGACCCACCACAATTTTCAACCCAAGGTCAGCTCTTTTCTACTTTGGGAAGGGATTTGGTCAATGAAACGCTGTATCGAAGGTGCAACTACGATCACCAGGCATTGAAATGGGAATCCTTTGTCGCATTGCACCAGAAAGGGCCATACCAACTGCTAGTTCTGATCCTACGTTGTTGCCCAGCTGAGAAGGACCAGACTACCTGTGGCATATAACCTTAAACATTTAAAGGGAATATGGCGACTTTCTTCGTCTTGTCACCACCATCGACACCACCTGACCCGAAATGAGCAGCCCAAGAATCGCTGTCGAACTCATCGATCATATTCTCGACGATGTAGCAGATGATCCCGACGCTGCCGCAACCCTGAAAGCCTGCTCCTACGCAAACAGCACCCTCTGTGGCATGTCTCAGAAACGCCTCTTCCGCGATCTGAAGCTCGACTTTTCCTACTATCTCAAGAACCCTGAAGCGACCAGCACTTTCCGACAAGAATACGTTGTCTGCGAGCGTCGAGTTCCCCGTTCGCGTGGACGCAAGTTTCTCGATCTCGTGCAAGGCGCTGGCGAGGATGGTGGCCGATTCCTCAAATACGTCGAGACACTCACGATCCTCCTTTCGGACACCGAGAGAATTGAGAAGAACGCTCGAGAAAGCAACCTAGCCACCCCTCGCCTCCTTCCTCTCCTGCCCAACTTGAAGAAAATCGCCTTCATGGAGCCGCTTTCCATTCTCGAGCTGAGAGAATTTAATGCCAGGACCGCGAATATTCCATGGGACTCTCTAGAGCATGACCTAAGGTCTGCTTTTCTCCGGGCATTTCAGGCTCCCCTGTTGAAGGAACTCAACCTCGGAAGGGTTACGAACCTGCCTGTTTGTTTCCTCCAGTTGTTCGCCGGGATGTTGGATTCACTCGTCGTTTCGACGCTTTTTGCTCGTGACAGCCATAGTGGGTCCCTCAGTGGTCCTGGGGAGTGCCCAAATTGTGACGGAGAGTGTCTGGTATATATAAACCAACCGGGTAGCGGCCGTACCTCCATCAAGCGCCTCAGGTTCGACAACGACTTTCAGCCCGAGAGGGAGGTTTACAACACAGTTGAACAGCTCCGCAACCCGCACTTCCCCATTGACCTCTCTCGCTTGACCTCTCTGGAAATCGCATCGTCCTCGAGGAATTATCATATGTGTTTCGATCCCGTATTGGAGATGTGTTCGAAGACCCTTGAACACCTTCACATGCAGACAAGTACGTTCGCAAACTCCTTCCAGCGTATCTTTGACTTGGGCTCTATTCTAGCACACAGCGTCTTTCCATACGTCCCAGGCGAGGAGCCAAACGAAGACCTGATTTCCTCATTCTGCGACGACCGACTCTTATCTTCAATCCCGAACTTGCGTTCCTTCTCTATCGAGTTCATCATATACGGCAACTATTCAGCCAAGGATGACCAGTCTCCAGCCCTCCGCACCGCCATAGAGAACAAGTCACCTGAGCTCCAGCACTCCTCCCCCGACGAATGGCTGGCACTGACGTTCATTTGTATCAGCTTCAATATGTGGCAAGCCGGTTGCACGCGCCCTCTTGACAAGCTTACTGTCTACCTCGAGATCAACTTCGCTGAATATGACACGCTCCCGCGGAACTGGCTTAAATTCATGTCGATCTTTCGAACTCCTGTAACGCCCAAGACGAAGCGTTTTAGGATCGAGATACATTGTCTCAGGGAGCCGAAGGAGATGGCGAGGAACGAAATGGCGAGACTTTTGTGGGAGAATGAAGACGTGCAGTGGTTAGCGAAGGAGGGCATCTTGACGGTGACTGCGAAGGTTGAGGAGAACGTGCGCTAGCTTCCGCCATGTCTCCGCGTTTGAACAGAAATCAAAGTTGTTTTAGGCTCACTAGAATATACGAAGCGAATGATTGAACTACATAAATTCGAAGTTATCGACGGCGGAGAGTGACCAGCCTGAACATAACGATATGCCGTTATTTTTGGATCCGGAGTGCTCACTGTTGGATCGAGCCCGAAACTATTTCTACGATGACAGCGTGGGGACCCCCTCCTAGTTCACCCGTAAGCATGTGCTTGGTTCTCATCAGGTTATAGGACTATACCTACACAGGTTCACTTACTCTTATTCAAATCATCCATACTGTCTTCGAGTGAATTCAGGTTCGAAGCCGAACTGACGACGATGAAGGAACACTCTAGTCCACCACCTTGGTAGATTGAGCCTATCAGTTCCAAATCAATTCATGGTTTCTCATTCTCAAGAATTATACAGACTGAGCCGAAGAAATGATGAATACTTACTGTGGAAGTGCTTTACAGCATCGTCTATTTCTTTGAGATGTTCTGAGGTGAGATTGAACACCCACTAATAATAGAGAGAGATTATTTGCCCGTGCGAGAGTCTTTGCTGACAGATTCAATCGATTCATCATCGCTGCACAGTTGCGCAAAAACCGGGGTACAGGGTTCACGTGACATCCGAAACGGAGAATAATTAGCCTCTGGTCCTGTTGCATTTCGCTGTCTATGGGGTTGACAATCAGGCGGGGTGGGCTCGAGAGCCGTTGGGTTGACGGATTCATGCACGCCTGCGCCGGTGCGAGCCGGTGTGGGGCGTAATGGGTCAATTCGATCGATAACTGCTTAGCTTGCTACGGCGCCTAGCGTTTCTTTGTTGCTTCATCATCTTCTTCGC